>QWTY01033754.1:0-28402 GCA_008033365.1 Pseudorectes ferrugineus
TTCTGGAGCAGAGGGGCAGGAAAACCAACGGGCCAGTCGGGGGAACAGAACTGGGGTACATCAGTACAGTAGAACAAAGCATCCTGGGAGAGACTTCTTCTGTTACCTTAACCTGGGGAGGATTTCTATCCTTTGTATTATGGGCCACCACAGAAGAGTTTTCCCATATGTCTGTGGTGTACACAGGACCCATAGAACCTTGGAAAAAGAATGGAAAGGAATCTGTTTTAAGCATCAGTATTTGGTGGTATTCAAGACAATGCATCTCATCTGGGTATTACATACTGAGGTAATATTATTTAGATAAAAAATGATGTGTTTAATTGTAAAGAAATGATAGATTTACTGACTTGGCCCTTTTATGACACAAATAAGGCAAGGACCTTAAGGAAAAAGCAATATGTGATTGGAGTTTCAACCACAGCAATTAGTACAGTTCAAGTGTTCAGCTAACTTTATGAAAGGGGTTTTTGTCTATTTTTCCTAAATATATATGATTTCCTCTTTAAAAAAGAAAAAAACAAAACAACGAAAAACCCAAAAACCCACACTAAATTCCAGACAATGTAAAGCAGAAATCTGTAAACAAAATTTTGTCTCAGAAATCTGTATTTGTTCAGTTTGTTTGTTTTATACTGAAAGCTCAAACCCTATAGGAAGTAATCAGGCAAGAAATGAAGACCACGACAGCTATTAATCCTGGAGTTTACAACTGCAATGTAGCTCCCTGTTTTCTCTTCTGTCCCTTATACCCAAGCATTGTTGATTCTTGTGCCCTTCATATTGCCTTTGGGCTTAGGATGCTGCAGCCATGTGCTGGATGGGCAAATACTATCAGAAGACCTTCCTTTTACCCTTTACTCAGTTTCCTGACCTAGTCTTAGAAATCCCCAGCAATGCCTACAAGAAATTCTCAGTGCCCTTCTGCTGCCTGGGAAAACTTTTTTAGGATTGTCAGTGACTTTGGTCGACTATCAGAATTTTCTTTTTAATGCAAATAAGAAAAGGAAAATCGTGATTTCCTCCCCCCTCCCTCCCCCCCTTTTTTACCACTTAATATGTCAGATAAAATGAAATGAAATTAAGCAGAACGTGGGGTGGCACTTCTACAGCCTGAGGAGTTTGTCTTTGCCAAATATCATAAGCCATCTGCAACGAAAGAGAATCCATGGAAGGTTTTTTTGGCAATTGAAAGTGATAGCCATTTCATATCTAGACAATTTATAAGATTCACCTATTCTGTATGTCTGGTGTCTCTTCTTCCCGAGGAGAGTAAACTGGTGTCGCTCAGTTGAAGTTAGTGTTATAAGTTGAAGTCTAATAAATGAAAGTCTGGCCCTTGATTCATGAACTTAAAACTATAAGAGAAAAAAGAATTGAAAACCAGTCATGATAAGAAAGCATTGAAAATCAGAATTAATTGACATAAACATACCTAACTGTCACTTTCATATAACATAGTGGCTCGAAGCTTCTGCTGTTCTGTTAAAATGGCACACTAACCTGTGAGGAGTTGTCTTGGGGAACATAAACAGTGGAGGGTTACAAAGGGCTGCTAACCAGTTGCCCCTTTTATGATCGCTTTCTAGGAAGCTGTTTCTTGTCAGCTCCCTGTTGATGCATTTCTGTTTTGCACAAAAATTCTCCATGGGCACCTTCTGCTACAGGTAAAATGTATCATGTTTATTACTTCGTGCAGTCCTTCTGTGGCATTTATTCCACACTCATGTGAAAGTGTTCTCAGCATTGATAGGGAACAGTACATAGCATTAAAATTTATACCAGAAGAGTGAATTGTATTTAAATAGCTCTATACTTAGAGTTAACTAAATAAAAGCATTTGAATGTTATGGACCAGTTTTGTGGCTGGTGTAAACTGGCTTCTGCTTCTCACCAGCCAAGCATCTGACCCATTGTGTTCAGTCTGGTTAATGCAGCAGCAGGAAAATGCAGACTTATATGTCAATTGAGAATAATTCAAGTGGATAGATGACTCAGAAGGACAATGCAACAGCCCTGTATAGCTATTAATAAGGCTCCTTCAGTTGATCATCTCTGAAAGAGGTAGAAACATGTTACTTTCACGTGAAGAGCTCTTGACTCTTAACAGCCAAGAGCACTTCACATGAAATGTGAATGCATGTTGAATGTTTATTCTTTCATTAAATCATTCTTTGCTATTATCAAACCAATGCATTGTTACGGGATTTCCTTTTACTTTCAGCTATTTCTAGATTTCAATACAAGTGTGATTTGCTGTTAGTACTTGACTAATGATACTATTGTTGGTGTATTAGTTTAATCTAAGCCTGTCACCTTGGTTTTCTGTTGTCATGCACCCCATTCATTCAACAGAGTCTTCAATGGATTGGGCAAAATAACAGATGTTGAAACTATCTCACTACTGTTTTAAAATGTCTATGAGGTGATTTATAATCTAATGGAATCTCAGAAAATATTAATTCAAGGCGCTGCTCGTGTTCGCCATTCTGAAATGCAAATAAGGTTCTGAGCAATAAAAACTTCACAAATGTACAATAATTGTTTGTTTGAGAGGTTTTGGGGGGTCAAGGAGGTGTTTAAAATCAAAATAATGGCAGTCAGGGTTTTTAACTTGACCTTTAGATGGAGAAAATAATTGTTTTGCTTGGTTCCTGGGGATGTTGCTCTCTCTTAGACTGAAAAGCTGTGTAATTGAACTGAGATGCCAATTATTTTATATTTAAATATGTGACATTGTGCAAAATCCTACCCTTTCTACAGCAGGTTTTTAATTTCAGGTCATTACCTTTTAGCTACTGATTTTTATCCTTCTGTTAGTAACTGCAGTGGAACGGCACACATAGATGAAGCATGTTTATTTTAAATACCAAAAGTGAAACACAACAAGAGGCTTGAGTTCTTAAAAATTAAATACAACAACTCTATTCCAAATCAGCTACCTTCTAATTATCAGCTTAGGTGGGGGAACAATTCAGAAATCCTACCTTTTCAGTCAGCTTTGATACTAAAAGCTCAGTAGCAGTACTTTATCACTCTCCTTTAAAGATTTCCAGGTGCTAAACAGAAGAACCAAAGAAAGAACATAAATTGCCACTTCCCACTTTAACATTGTGCTACAGAATTGCTTTCCTTCTTGCCCAGTTCTCTTGTATGCGACATTTCTCAGCCTCACGACTCTCACATTCCTGTATACACAGTATTGTTTTCAACATGACTCTTAAAAAGAAAACAGGCAAAAATCCCCAAACACTACTGACTCCTTGCATTTCATATCATGCCTGACACACTGAGCCAGGTTTGAACCAGCAGATGATGGAGCTGTATTTAGACTGACGCAAGGGCGCAAAAGACCAAACAAGAGTATTCAGTATTTGCATTAATATGTGCAGCCTCGTAAAACCTCTGAATGGTCTACTCCTATACATCTTTCTAACTATTGTTGCTTAATTACTGAACTGAAATTCAAGATCACAGGGATAAAAGATGAAACATTCCCAGTTTTCTGTTAAATATTGGGCAGTATGTGGAGTAATTTTTCAGCAACACATGCTTGTTCAACAGTGTGGACACAGAATTGACATTCAGTGGGGTTAAGTTGAAGACCAGTCCAAACATAAAGATACCTGATGGACTGGATTTACAGGAATGTACATAAGTGCATGAGTAACCATTGTGTAAAGTTAGCCTTTTCTCTAGGGAAAATACCATTGTCTTTATTGCCTACTATAGCAAGCCAAGGCTAACATATTACTTTAATTACAAATAGGGATGTCACCTTACAATTTCACCTTTTTTCCCACTTAGAAATCTTCTCTGAGTGCAATTTGTGTGGGATTTGCTGAGGCCCAGCAGCTAAGACAAAGAAGTAGTTCTGACCAAAACTACTTGGGCATGACAAATAAGTAACACAAGCCAGGCACAGAACAACTGTGAAGGTGCTCATGAAAGTACCTGATACTTTATGCAAACATTGCTTGATGTGCATGCCTAGATTTCTGCTTTGCCTCTTCCAGAATAAAAATGAGCCTTAGTAGTAGTAACTGTGCTTGAAATGTGGTTCTGTATTTGAAAGATTGGCTGTTCTCACCATTGTTACCACGAGTATAACTGAAACCAGAAAATGACATCAGATAACCCTCATGGAGATGCAGCCTAAATTTCAAATGAGAATGTCATCCATGCTACTGGAGTATTGTTATTTATTGAAATATGTAAGCCTAAGACATAGCTGAAGCTCCTGCTGTTATACTTCTGTGGCAATGGCACCTAGATAAAAAGGACTGACTCTGGCAGCTAAATGCGCATGATGTTGTGAGTTAAAGTAGCATGTGACACCATCCAGTAAATACTGGGCACAAATCTTTCTGCTGTGATAGCTTTGTTGACATGCAAATACAATGAGACATATGCTTTGTTTTGATTTTTCTTTTAAATACAAATAAAACATTTTAAACCTTTTAGAAACGTATGCTTATGATAGCAGAGAGTAATGAAATAGAATATGAGCATAGTTATGGTAAATCATTGTATAATATGCAATACTTTCAAGCTACTCACACGTCACTTCACCGTAACATTAGCAGTCTAATGAAATGGTCCACAAATGATTAATATTCTTAAGTGCTTTCCTTTTTCTCTTAAGTGCTTCCAGGCAGAAAAAAGAAATGTATTGCATTATCAGTGTTTGTGTGTGTAGTTAGTGTCACAGTGTCTATTGATTTTTACTTCCTGTTACAAATACACATTAGGAGGTTTTTATCTGTGTATGATAAACAAATTGAGGAATGTATGTTGAGCTACAACTGAAGATGGTATAAATGATGGTAGCACCATTGATGTAATTTGAATGATGCTTATTTGCATAGGTTGAGTATGTGGCCCTTGTTTTCCAAGTGAACTGAGAATATTCAGTACAAGTAGTACTTTATCTCCCTTTCATTTAGATATCTCTGGGGACTCTGCTTCTGTTCTACTCTCATGACTTTTGCTTATATTTCTAATGATTAAAAATACTTTCTCTGAAAGGAAAAATTAACAGACCTTGAATATTTGGAACATATTAGCTTTTTAAAAGTGTCTGTGTCTTATTTTATTTTTGTACCTTTCTGTGTAGGTAACAATTTAGAGGGTTGGTGTTATGTGAAACTGCTTGAGTCTAAAAATGTGGTATGTCTTTCACAGCGAAGCTTCACTTCGTTCCAATCTATAGGTAGGCCTTGTATTTTCAGCACTACTAATATGCAGATGTTAAATATTAGCATGGTAAAACATCAAAGTTTTGCTAAAACCATAGTCTCTCTAGTTGCTGCAACTGAGCTCCAGTATGGAAAGCACCATTTAAGCTTGAAAGGTGGCCTGAAGAAGATAATTTTCAGTTCAAGATACAAAAAGAAAATATCTAATTCTTATGACTGTTATGAGGAGCTTGAAACTGATCTGAAATATTTTCAAAGATAGAGAGATATTCAAAACCCAAAACTTGTACTTTTGGGGAGAAGGAGCAGGAGGGTGAATGAAAAAAAAAAGGAAAACTCATGATAATTAAGCCAAATTTTAGCAAGGCTGAAGCGTCTTCCTTATGCTGCTTTTTCTGCATTTGTTCTCACCATAGATTTATGAAGAATTGGAAAAAGAATCAGGAAAATTCTGGCAGAGAAAACATAGCGAAGAAACAAGCCAGTCTTGGCAGATTTCAGTTAGCAGTAGGAATGTGGAATTCTTGCCGGTGCCCTCTCATTAGGTAATGGTGTCTTTTCCAAGTGAAGAGACTGAAAAAAAGTCCTGCTACTATTGCTGTGGAAGAAAAAAAAGGCAAGTCTTTGCCACGACACTAAATCTTCATTCATAAGGACACTTTTTGTTTGATCAGAGGTCCTGAAAGAGTAAAAAATGTTGAACAGCATTAGTAATAAGTAAAGTAATAAGCTTTAAAGATACAGATTTTTTTATTGTAAGTACCTATATATGTGACTGGTTATTTCACGGAAGCAATAGTTGGGAATCTGTTTAGAGAATGAATGGAAAATCCTTCAAATTCTGAGAGAGTTCTCTGAAGTGCAATATTTGAAAGCAACAGGACAGAGAAGACAGCAGAAGAAAAGGGCAGAAGGTGAGTTTGCAAATGGGCTTGTGAAGAAATAGTTTCTTCACAATTACGAGAACATGAAGAAGATCTCCTGCTTTCCTTTCGAGTGAAAGGAGACAGAAAAGGCCCTGGTAATGAGTCAAGGGAAAGCTACAACAGAGATGCTGATGTTGGAGGATATATCAGGCAGCTCCTGTTTTTCAGTGAAATTGTTAAAAGACTGGTTTAGATACTGTCCAAAATTTGCAAGGGATATTTACAAAAAATATAGAGCTCGGCATGCATTCTCATATCTCATAGAACAAATCAAGTGAAACAGGTGTGCAGCACAACAGTCAGGAGCCAAGTATTACTCACACATATACTTCTAGAGAAAAATGAAGCACAATTGAGAAGGCACATATTTGCCTACATGACTAAATATGGATAATATTTAGTTTTTAAAATCTTTTTTAGATATAATGAAAGCAATGTTGAGTGGAAGTTTCTCTGATAGAAGGTGCTAGTGAATCAAATGTCTGAAGGAGAAGCTGTGTCCAGGCTTAGAAGTATCCATTGCCTGTGGTAAGATGAATCTGGGAATGAAAACAAGAAGTCCAATGTCAGAACCTTTGAATGAAAATATCACTTCAGTGCAAGCACAAATTGAACACACTTTCCCCCCCCAAAACATAAAATTATTTAAATAATTCCCAGAATTGTTTTAATATTTTTTTAAGCAACACAGGCCTTGTAAAATATTTTTTAACAGAAGACAGCAAAAATATTACCATCCTACAGTGTCAAAGCACAGAGAAGCACAGAGAAGTCACAAACAGGGCAACTATATCACAAACTGTGTGTAACAATGCTCTGTCAGACTCAGTATCCACAATCCAAATGGAAATGCCACTATGTGTTTTCTTTTCTGATACCATGATAAGCCTTTGAGTTGACAGAGCAATGAGTGCAACATTGTCTAAAGATTAAATGCAATCTGATTTTCATGCACAATCAGATCATTTTGTTGATATTGTGCCCAACAATGTTCTATCAAAAGGAAGAAGAGATCTAAAACAAGCTTGGCATTGGAATGCAGTTATTTTCTATTACATTGGCACTAGACCTTTTTATGTTGGAGCTTTCAGGGACACATCTTACCAGAAGCTACTTTGAGAATACATTTAATTAGCCAGGAACAAAACCCACTAAAATACTGTAATATAATACTATACAATTAATACATTAAAGATTATAAATAAATTTACATAAACTGGGGACTCAACAATAATCCACCATATATTCACACTTTAAAACAAACATCCCACAATGCAGATGTGGTTATATGTGATGAGCAGTGCACAGAGACACAGATATAAACATCAATTTAAGTATGAGTGATGCACAGTCGCATTACATATGGGCAGTGATACTAATTCAGAGAGTATAGTTTGTATCTCTGTAGAGAAGCTGCAGAGATTAATTACTTTCCCTGTGGCTTTAAATTGCGGAGGGGTTTTAATAAGTAGTAGAAGTAGGTAGGAGTTGATCCTTGACTGCAGCTAATACATGTTTGCAAAATGACTATTTTTTTTTCCTTGAATAAACCTTGTAGCAGTTAGTGTATGAAACTGACTTCTACTAAGAAGTGTAGGATAAGGTAAGGGCTTTTTCTAAAGCCTGTGAAAATCAATAGAAATATAATTGATTTCAGTAATCTGAATCTGGATTTATGCAAAAATGGCTGCTACTCTATAATGGTATAATAATGTCTAAAGAAAGTAATAGTGCAGGTATAGAAGTCTGCAATTTTTATGATTTTTTTCCCTCTTGATGAGATCCAGGCAATACTCATTATTAGCTCAACACTGAGAGCTAATGAAGGTTTGAAAAGCCAACACTCGGAATCATGTTCAGTTTTTTATGGTTATTGATCAACAGTTTGGCTTTTTTCTTAGCATAAAAATATTGAGGTGGGGTATAAAAAGAAATTTATCTTGCAGATAATAACAGTTGTAGAATATCTAATGTGACTCTGAGCAACAGCTTTATACATGAGTCAGACAAACTGCATGAGGTGAAAAGGCAAAATCCTCTTTCTTTCTGTTTCACAGAAAGATTTTTGAGATTTCTCTTTCAGAAGTGGCTCTGGAATATTAAGAGAAGTATAATATAACATAGGTATTAAGAAGACCATGGTTGTTTTTTCTTTCTGTGGATTAATCCTCGCAAACATCTTCAGAGTTGCCATGAATTCTAACACTTAAACTGTTAGAACATGGTATTTTGCAAGCACTCAAATGTAGTCACCAATCACTTCTGTGGTTGCAGAAGAAAATTTGAATTAATTGTAAAAAAGACACATTATTATCTGGGTAGATCCCTCCCTCATTTCCTCATTTTGAGTTTTTGTCTACACTAAAAAAAAAAAAAAAAGAAAGAGAGAAAGAGAGAGAGAGAAAAGAGTTGTGGCACAGACCCAGAAGGAGTTCTGCAGCACATGTGAACAGTCTGTCGTGCTGAGGAGACTGGGCCAAATTTGTTCTTGCTGTAATTCCATTGAAGTCACTGGAGCTATTAATGGGGATGAATGTTGCCTTTTATCACTTCTGACTTTGTATGCTGTAAGAATTATATTTCTCAAATTTTTGAGATTTCACTGGCTGGGCTAAAAATATTGCAGTGCACAATTTTTTCCCCTTCTGATTAGTATGCTGAATGTAACGCACCTTTCAGTGAGGAAGATATTAGACTTTATATTATAATGTTTTCAGCAGCAGAATCTTTGGAAAAAGCAGTGATAGGCCACTTTCTATATGTAAAAATGGGCAAAATGAATACAATTGCTGATTATTTAGAAAAACAGTCAATTACTTGGTTTATAAAATTGACCAACGGCTGGGAACAGGTAATATCTACCCAATAAATTTCCTGACTCGAAAATGAACATACCCATTTTGCCCACCTCTTCACTTCAATGAGTTTTTAAGATGCCTAATCTCAAAAAGGGAAAGTGTATTCTTATAGCAAAATATCCCACATATTCAGTAATTCAGAGTTTTCAAACACAGCTTTTAAAGTTGTAAAAAGCACCTGCAGAGTAGACCTCTATATCTTTGAGATTTTCTCAACCTAATTTGTGTAATCATGTTTTAATACCTGCAAGCTGACATTCTAGGCAAATTTGAGAGGTCTTTTGCATTTCTTTCACTGATTTGAATGTTGCCATTGAAAGGACACTGTATAAACACAGGGTTGTGGGGTTTATTCTATAAAAAGCAATATTCATCTTTGCTTTCTTTTGCTGAATATTCTATTAATTCACAGAAGACTTAGCTGATTTCAGGAAGCAGATGCTGAGTCTGGGAACAGATTTTTTTCCAACATCAACATCTGGATGTGTAGCTGTCTCCACTAGTGGTGAAACTGGTGGCTGTGCAAAAGCCTTCAGGCCTAATATCCTGGGTCAGGCTGCTTAGGGAATTGCTTGAAGTCTTTCTCAGGAATATTTCTTTGAGTTACTGCTGACTTCAAGGATTCTGTTTCTACCCTCCAACCCCCATTAAATACAATGATTTAAAAAAAAAGGCAGATAATGTTCTCAGTAAAAGAACGATATTCCCAGGGAGTAAGATACTATTTTCTCTGGTTTATTTAAAGATCTCCCATAAATAAAATTACTTGAAGTCTGACAGATTGGTTCTGAGGGCCATTTACCGTCTCTTTCCTATTAATTTCTGCATTCCTTAGAGTTGTGATAATAACAGTGATACAAGTTGCATTTCTGGTGAAAATAGTGAGACAGAGAAACTTGTTGTAATGAAGAATAAGTAATGCTAGAAGTTAAATATCGTTAAAAAGAACTTTGTATTCTTCATATTTGGATGACAAATTGAGCAATACGTTTTAAAATTTTACTCACATATTACTGTGCAGATTTTAGTGCTAGTCAAAAGGCCAACAAAGGACAAATCCTGGATAAAGAATGATGTACTTTATACAGGGCTTTATGCAGTGGCTATACTGATGTCCTTGGGGACTTCTACAGTTTCACACAAATTAGAGTGCTTCAATGGCTTATATTAAGAGATTACAGGGACTGTATTACCAGTGTCTGATTTGTTGATGTATCTTCCAACAAGTGGACATGTGTTGATTTTTAACCTTTAAAGGGAAATGCAGTACTTTAATTCTCATTGATGAAAATGGCATGGGCAATTTGCACTTCAAAGAAATGATGTCCTAAATCTTCCAAATTATATGCCTCTTTCATGGCCATGGTTCTACCACCTTTGAATCTGTATTTTAGAAGTATAGTTGTATCATTTACATCTGAGGCTGTGCCCCACTTCTGCCTACTGATTTCATTTTATCCTCCCAAAGGAATATAAAGATTGTTTGAAGCCCTTCCTGATACGATAACAGCATCTTCACAATATGAATTTTGGGAAGAATTTGAACTGTTCAGAAACAAACAAACCTTCCCTAACTTTGATTTCTCTGTGTGTTTCACATTTGATATATCAAGTCTCTTCTTAGAAAGGAGGTTAATAACAAGGTTCCAAGGCTTCAGTTTCTGAGCTTGCTGCTTTTGTAATCCTCACTCTGTCTCATTGTTATTCTAATTGTCATCATCATTATTATTGCGGTATGTTTTCTCTATATGAATAAACACCCAGAGTTACAAATATAAAACAATCACAGCTCTTTCCGAGACTGTTTATGTGTGCACAGGACTTCAGACATTCAGAACAAAACTGATGAGTGAAAGTATCTTTTCATAATTCTTATATTACAACCATAAAAGCTGAAGAAGTAAAACTTACAGAAACTGAGTTTACACCAATAGAGCTATGATCAAACTGAAGACCTGCCAGCTTTAATGTCTTAATGAAATAAATATCTGTCATAGAGCTTTCATTTGCTTTGCTTAACATATAAACCTTTCCCATTAGGAAAATCTGAACTTCAAGGTTTAGTATTCTGTTTGATTCAGATGACTTTTTTTCATGCGTAGAGTATCTGCAAACCAACACTGTTCCAAACCTTCAGATAGCTGAAAGTTTCCTCAGCTGAAACAATCAGTTTCATGTGCAAAAAGACACATGACTTTTGCATGTGAAAAATTAACCCATCTTAACTGCAGTGAAGTGGCCCTATGACTGTCTATGGGGAGCAGCCTGTGAAGTGGAAATAATCTCTAAGCAGCTTTTTGGAGCAATTGTATCATGTTGCCAAGTTTCTATAAAATCCATGATATTAATATTGGCTGAATAATTGCTGCATAATGGAAAAAAATTGCCAACCCTACTATGAGGTTGCAGCTAAAAAAAAAAATTTTCATTGACAATAGTTTTACTTTATATTGATAACTTTCTCTAGGAAGTTACTTAAATGAACATTCTTATAATATTATTACCATTGACATATGTCCTTTAAGAGTCTGACTTGATTTGGAGATGGGAACTCCACACTGTGTTTGACCTCAATGATCTAATAGTGCTTTTCTATATTTCTAACTTGAGTGAATTCCCTGTATTCATTTTTACGAGATGTAAAAGGGTGTGCTGTATTTGTCTTCCATCTGACATTGAACATGAAAGTAGCTGAAGGACTACGGAGTGCATTCCTAGAACAATTTTCTGCTGGACTAGAGAGAGGAACAACATTACCTAAGGTGTCTGCATTACCGGTTGGTGCTCTGTCTACTGCTAGAACAGTAGCACCGTGTCTATGTTCTTCAAACACACTTCTGAATATGTATGTTCTTCCTATATTGAACCACTGGAAAACTTCTTGAAGGCTTTTGCATTATTACAATCCACAACCTGCTAGCCAGACTCTTACTAAAAATTCTTGTAAATTACATGTTTTAAACCATGACTCATTTAAGAGACATTTATGAACCACTGTTTTTCTAGGTATTTCTTTGGGACTTCAGATTTTTTGGGAAGACATCTTGTTACTCCAGGAAAATTCAGTGAATGTAATAAAGTTCAAAAGTATTAAATAACATTTTGTACTTGTTTCTGTAAAGTCTGCTAGAATATGAGAGCTATATGAAAATAGAATACCGTATGTAATGATAACGTTTTTGCTTAGATCTATATTTATCTATTAATAACATCTAAATAAGTGCTAGTGTTCTCTGTAAGTCATTACTAAAAAGCTTATGAAAATTTTTAGCAAATAGAGGAAGTCAGAAAGAGCTTCTGTTCCTATAAAAGGCTGCAAAAGCATTTCCAAGAACAGTCCACACAAACACTACACAGGAAATTGGCTACTTATCAACATTGAATTATACCTTATAATTGAGGCAAAGTATTCCTAAGCTTATCATTCCGTTTTTTTTAAGAGACTGTAAAGCCCTTCTATTTCTGTTTTCCTCCTGGTTTTTCAACTCAGATGTATTATTTGTGGAAAGTACTGTTTTTAAGTAACATTTTACACGTGGGGTGACAATAAGTCCAAATATTACTGCAAAACATTTGCATTCAATAAAGGAAAGAACAATTAAAACAAACAAAAAACCCTTTTCAAAAAACAAACAAACAAGAAACCCCCAACCCCCAGAAAAATGAAGACCTTTATTAAAAAGCTGTAAAACAGATCTGAGTTAAATGCTTAATAACTCTCAAATCAAGTATTTCATATACCAGGCATCTAATTTAAAATATATGAAGGATGTTAACACCATTTCAATTTGCTCAGTGTTACTGGATATTAAGAAGGACAGAAAAAGGGCTCATAAAGTATTTCCATTAATAAGCTTTTCTTCCTGTATCCTTCACCTTTCTGTTATCCTTCCCCAGAACACCCAATTCATGATAAGAAAAAAAATAAATAGACCAACAGAAATCAAAAGCTATACAGCACAGATACTATTCCAGCCATCAGAATCAAGTCAGTTTTTAACTTCATTAAATTGCTGTCATATGGTGTCTGCTGACATGCATCAGACTTTGGAGAGTCTTACTCATCAGGTATTCTCTAAGATTGTTAACAAGAACAGCAACTCTCATCAGGGGTCCCCAAAAAGCAGCTAATTAGGGGACAAAGGTTGCTCAGATTGTGACAATTACACCTGTAGGTCCCTGTAGAAACACCAAAATCTTGAACAAATGTATGTTTGGTTGCTTAGTGCAAGAAATAAAGAGCTAGTCCATTAAAAAAAATGAGAGGCAGAAACTGTCAACCATTTGAAAAGCTTTACGAAAATGATCATCCAATTAGTGACTATGATCAAATCAGGCATGAACTCTCTCTGGATGGCTCCATAATTTTCCTTCTTGCATGGTGTAATTTCATATAGCTCAAATGAACTCGTGAGAGGTAATTCAGTTCCAAACAGTTTTCTCATCACTGCTAATTATACTAATACATTGAAATGCCTCCTACAAAATGCATGAGCCCTTTAAGCCACCTCATTAATGTGATATAATTTTTTGCCAGAATATATATCAAACCTATTATCACCACAGGTTTTCTTTAGCATTTTTTTCAAAATGTCTATCAAAAAGCTGAAAAAGTAGATTTCTTTCGTTTATTCTCAACATAATTAACTGTTTCTTTGAACTCTGGTTGTCTATTGTGGTGTTTTCTTTAAAGCATACTGGCAAAATACAGTATGATAGGGGTATTCCTCATACCTACAGGTTCTTTTTCCTGAGTATTTGATTCCTTAAATCTCTTTTCAGTTGAGGCTGATCCTTTAAATGGCAAATGATGCATGCAATAATGTGCAAAAATGAGTTATACAAACTGAAAGCAGGGGTGTAAAAAGAAGCATCATCTGAGACTAAAATAAAGACAGATTTTATGGTATTTATGTCAGTTAATTTAACTGCTGGTAGGGGCTTTTGTTGAAACATGAGTTAGTTCCAGTGTTTAACCTTGCAGCATTAATTTATGCTTTATGGCATGAGTACTTCATCACTCCCTCCTTGGGAAGACAGTTATCTCATTAGCCAGAATTTAATGAAATGCAAGGATACACTTCTTAATTTCAAAGATTACTATAGCACAAATCAGGTGTAAATCTCAGACTGACTGTCCTTTCCCTTTACCCGTTTAAAAAAATAGATTCATTTTGCAATCATATAACAGAAATTCATCTGGTGGGATAAATTTCACTACTGCTATTCTGAAGGCATTTCTCATCTGTGCAAGCTGTTTTAACTTTGCATTCAGTAATATTGGTGACATTTAAGGTCTGTACAAAGTTTAAGGTTTATAATCCATTGCAACTACTAAAAACAGTCAAAAATAGATGGTGTTGGTGTCATTGTAGAAGGATGTTGTGCATAAGACATATGAAGCAGACTCTGGCTTCATTTTCACAGAACTGTGTCTAGGTCCAAAAGAATATGAGCGTGCACACTCTATCCTATGTAAGACTAACAAAACTGACAAGACTAACGTTGGCTTCTTACACTTGTGCCTGTCATTATATCCAAGATTCCAGTAAACACAAAACACTATATTACCTTGTAGTCTCATTTCTTTGAAAGGCAGGGTGCTCAGGCACAGTTTTACCATGTTTTTCATATGCCTTTCTTTTATTACTTAGTTGTTGCCATAAATTAACTTAGTTTCCTATTGAAATCCCCATCCTGCAGTTCTCTGCATGAGTGTGTACTTCACTGAACAATAGCAGAATCTAGAGAATTCATTATGCAAAATGTTTTTTCAGTGAAAAATGCAGGTGTTATGCTCTTGTTCATAACAGCAATTCATTGTTTCAGTATCAAAGCAGGGAAATTTATTAAAGATTCTTGGTCTTACATAATGTTAATGCATATAATATTATGTTATGTAATATTTACTTACCAAATACACCAGTATGAAGACATAAATGCATATTTTCCCTAGCATTAACAAATAGCAATAGCAGTGCTTTAGTGTTACAGTCAGTTACAAATAATGTCCCACGTTTTATGAAGTCTGTCCATGAGCAGCTGGATATGTTACATGGAAAGTGAACAAGAAAATACAAAGAAATTCAGACCAAGTCTCATATACTGGTATCAGGCTGGCTTTTCAGACTACATATTGATGGAAGGAGGGAATATCCTTGTGCACTGTGTGCCTCTAAATAGGGCATGACATATGAGTATTAATTATTTTTATAGCGGTTAATACTTAAAATTTTATTTCTATATAGTAGAAAATAGTAATCATAACTTAAAGCCTATAGGAGTATGCAATGCCATTATTTTTTAAGCAGATTAGGAAAGGACTGTTTGCTTCTGAACCAGAGTTGGCCTTTGGTTTCTGCAGCCATAATTCCTGTATCTCTCTTCTGAAGGCAACCAAAAGTTTGGCATGACCAGGTCACATCTGTTTGTCATTAGACAGACTTTGAAACTGGACAACACAGACAGCTTACCTGTGAGCTTCAGAAAGTGCCACTGAAAGTATAAAACCAGAGAATAAGTATTTACAAGACCTCATAGTATGTGGAACTACATACTTGTCCATCAGCCTTTGGTATGGAAATCCATGCTGTTGGCTCTGTACAGCAATCTGTATGAAATAAACTACCTCATGTTGACTCAAGGCAGTCAAGGAGGACATTCATACTGAGTCTACGGTTTTCCATCTGTTTTAAATACCTTCAGAATCTTGTCAGAATAGATCATTGCTTTTTCCTTCGCTGGATCTAGTCCTGTCAGGGTGAAGTCCATGTATTGTGGCAGGGACTGTCATGTCATTTATTATGTTTGTTTAGCACACTGGAGTATAACCTGACTCTGCCAGTTAGGTGCCACCACATTAAATTGTAATAATAATAAGGCACCATGGAGAAGGGATATACTAAACAAGAATGGTGAAGCATATCTATTTTCATTTGAAACTCCATGTGCGAACTCCAATAGAGCTGTAGAGTAGACAGGACCTCAATTGCCAAGATTTTACCTTCTACAATAAACTGCATTTCTGCATTGCTGCACCAGCCTTACTAAATTCTGACCTGTTTCAAAAGGTTCTGTTTTTGTTTCAAAAGTCTTGTTCACACTAGATGCAAAACCAATTTCAAATATTATTACTTTTAAACTGCATTTAATGTATTGTGTGACTACACATATATTACTTGGTGTCAAAGGACAAATTGGTCCCTGGAGAACCTTGATTTCAAGAACACCCTTTGCTACACTCAGCTTCCCTTCAGGCAGAAACCAAGAGAGCATGCTGCAGGGGAAAGTACTTGTGAGAAATCCCAGGTTAGGAAAATGATCTGGAGGAAGATTTGCCATAGTAGTAAGAGAAAGGGGGTTGCACCGCCATCCAGAGGGACCTTGGCAAGCTGGAGAAATAGATGGACCGGAGCTTTGTGCATTTCAACCAAGGCAAGTAAAAAGTCCTGTACCTGGGGAGGAATAATTCCCCGCACTAGTACTTGCTGGGGCCTGAGCAGTGAATGTAATTTTGCAGGACATGAGCTGGTGGACCCTGGTGGAGCCAGAAATGGCTTTCCTTTCATTCAAGGAAAGAAGGTCATTGGTGTCCTGGACTGCTTTAGAAGCCTTGCCAGCTGGTCAAGGGAAGTGACACTTCCCGTCTACTCTACAACCCAGTACATGAAGGATATGGAGGGAGTCCAGGAAAGCACCACTGAGATAAATAAGGATCTAGATCATCTCTCCTATGAGGGGAGGTTGAGACAGTTGGGACTGTTTGACCTGGAGAAGGCTCACAAGGGACTTTATCAATGTGTATGAAGACCTGAAGGGAGGAGGGACAGAGGACGGACACAGGCTTTTATTGGTGGTGCTCGGTGACAGGACCAGAGACACGCTTCCTGACATCTGGGCGTCAGCAACCACTCTTTCACTGGGGGGGTGACTGACTGACACAGGTCGCCCAAGGAGGTTGTGAGTCTCCATCCTTGGAGAGATTCAGAAGTTGTCTGGACATGGTCCTGGGCAGCCAATATTAAGTTGCCTTGCTTAAACAGGAAGGGGTTGGACAAGATGACCTCCAGAGACCCCTTCCAACCTCAGTCGTTGAGTGAATCCATGGAAGGCCTGGCTGAGAATACCTTACACATCTTCAACTGTACAAGAAAGCTACCGAATGAGAAACCAGAAGACAAAGCTTGACTTTTGATGGGGCTTGATTGTGACTTTTGATAATCATGTGTCTAAATAAAAGTGTTGGAATACTAACTTATTAGTGGTTATGCTGGCTCTTTTAGAAGAGTATGCATAAATGTAGTGGACTTGAAAATTTAAACCTTCATATATATAGAAACAGTAAATGAAAGAAATAATATTTTAATTCAAATCAGGCAGTAGGTTATACGCAATTAAAGCCAAACTCAACAACTTTTGTAATTTTTCAGATCAAGAAATTTTCTTTTAAAATTCTGTATTTTTTCAGAAAAAAAAATATGAATTTTTTAAGTTTTCCCATTCTTCCCTGTTGAAGGATATATAAGCTTCCATGATGGCAAGAGGGTATTTTACTCCAAAATTCATGTCAGCTGTGAAGTAGATTTGATCCATTTCTCTCCTGTTTCTCAGGACTGTTCATAGCTTTCAAAGGGAAACTTTTTTCATGACTGCTCTTCTGTTTATTTTATTTTTGCCTTTCCAGCCACTCCTTTTCACATACCACCTTGCAATAGGTATTGCCTCCATTCTAGTAGACTGTATACACAAGGTTCAACTGCCCTAGCTTTCAGAAGAAGTTTATTTTTATTTAAAGTCTAGACACATGTGAAGGTGGATGAAGGCCCAGATCTCAATTTCTAAGGAAATAATACAAGAGGAGAGATGGTGATTATTCACTTACAGATTGAATGAAGCTGACTGCTACTCGAGTTTTTGACAACATACTTCCTTGCACAAATAAATATTGCCTTGAAATCTATGAATCTGAATTTTGTTTAATAATTACAACAGGGAACCAGAAATCAGGGTGACTGAACTATTATTGTAATCTAATCTCTCTTGTATGGGGCTCAGCCATTTCATCCAGTTGCCATTGCTTTAAGAGGTGCTAAATGAACTCTTAGCCTTTGGTGAATCCAAAGTAAAGTACATTAGCATAACCTTTTTTCATTAAAGTTTAACCTAATGTGTTTTACCCTGTGTTTGGCACAAACAGAGCGAATAAGCAGCCACCACCCTCAGCTGATGCACAGTAGTAACTCATTAACCTGTATGGCTCAAAAGCGTTACTGTTGCTGTTAGAATATATCAACTTCAGTCCCTCCTGAGTTTCTGCCAGTTTCATGAAGTGACTGACTAGGGAGAATTTAAACACTCTTTTTGAAGTCATGCTAGATAAAAGTGGGGGTACAGACCTTTAGGAGTTCCGGCAAGCTTAAATCAACCATCCTAAATATCTTCACGCTGTGGAAAATAAATTAACTATTTCTTTATACTTTTTTTTTTTTTTTTTTTGCATAGCTGAAAAATTCAAATAACCTTGTCAATCACATTCAAATAATGAAAAATAATCTGGACTGCCAAAATTTATTTCCATTTTTTTCTAAATCTATGATTCTTTGTGTTGACAGTCTGGATTTTAAGTTTTTAATATTCATGTTCATTTTTTAAAAAATATTTAGAGTCTTTTATACTGATCTCGGATTAAGACCTTTTAGGAGGAATACAATTATTTTCTAAGAATTGGTAGCTTTTACTTTATAACACTGAGATGCTCAGTGGCATGTGGCTATGCAAAACCATCAGATTTTTCACTGAGGCCAATGACAAAACTTTCATAGATTTTGGCAAGTAGAGAAACCAGTACAATGGAGGCAAAATAACCCGGGCAAGAAAATTTCTTTGGAAACTGGACTTTCAGAAACAGAGCAAATATATCTTCTCATCTTTTCATCCTTCACACTGATGATGCAAGTGGTGTGCATTAAACTGATAGAGTATGTTGAAAAAATTACCCTGCTGTACACAATATCCTGGTATATGCAGAAAAGTTGTAGCAACAGAGGTTGTATTTTTTCAAGCGAATATGATTGCTTACCCAGTAGTTGAAGGACATGACCCAGTTCATTTAAATACTCCAGATGATTATTTAGAATACATCACAAAAAAATTAACATAGAACCAATTTGGACCTATATGCAAAATCAATTAAAAAGATAATCATGGCTTCTCTCTGTCTAATCTGATGTGATGACAGACAAAGTGAGGAAACTGGGAGCTGGAAATTGAGGTTTTAGCTACCTTTTTTAAGTTTTGCCTCTTCTGTGTCTGTCTGTATATATTTGTTATTTGAACCTTTCTAGTCAAGTAATAAGGCTGTTTTTAACTTTGCATTCTTCTGGCTTCTAATTATACTTATTTTCATTCTGCTAATCTTGTCTTTTCTTGGTAACTTAAAGCATCAATTTTGCTTGTGTTAGGGGACTGCTACAAACAGAGGTTAAAACATTACAATAATTATGTACCCAGCAACATGACTAAAACTTGCATAGATCATCTGATGTTTAAAAAACCCTCTATTCACATTCACCCATTCTGTTGGCATGCAGGCAGGGGTGTTGATTTATTTGGGTGGGCTACTGAGAAGTGTCAGATGACCATTAAGACTATCTATAAAATTAATTCCTTTATAGGTCAGGGAGCAACACTTAAGTCTTGTAGAAATTAATTTTTAGGTTTCCATTGTGGCATTAATGAAGAAAAGCTGCAAGAGAAAACAGACCATTTTCACGAATGCGTTTCAGAACATTAACACCTTAATTTACATAAAATTAGTTACATACTGCTGTAGTAATTTAATTTATTTGACCAGGACTTTGCAACTGTGAAAAATAGATTCAGAAAGGCAAATCAGGACTCTTACATATTTTCTCCAAGTGGATGATTTCATGACAATCAGAATGATTTAATTGCAGGACATCAAAAAATTATATTGTGTTGCCAAATTTTAAGACCGGGATTTGGAGTAAAAGGTTTTAAAATGGAAATAAATAAAAAAAAAAAATCCACATACCCTGTACTTTAAGTAATTGCTTTTTTTCTCGTGTACTGAATAGGTAATAAAATCAAAAGTTGACTGCAAGATTTTGACATATGGCACTGAAATCCAGGCATGTAGGCAAAAGGCAAAAGCTTTTTTTTGAACAAAGAAAGACATATATGAAAGAAATGACATAACTTGGGAGAAAAACAGAGCTTTTTTGCTTTTTTTCCGTTCCTAAAGAAAAAGAAGAAAGACACATTATTTTTCTTTGGCTGAAAATAAGATACAAAGGAAGCTTCTGCATCCTGAGTGTTCAGCTTCTCAATTTGAAGAATTCGCTCATCCTCTTTCATCAGTAAAAATTAGAATCCACCCTTCTTTATCATTTTAAAAACTGTCTTCAATTCATTTTCCACTGGGATTAATTTGGAGTTGTACTATACCGGTGTAGTTAAAACTATCAGATGAGGATTCATTTAGATCAGTAAAATGATGATTTACATTATTTAGCTATTCACGTACATTAGAGAGTGAAGGATAAGGTATGCCGAATATGCAGAAAAATACATGCAAAAAATAGATGCAAAAGTTTATGGTACAATTGTATTACAATTTCATTAACTTCTCTAAATTTTCTATCAATAATTTCTTCAGCAGAACTCACAATTCTGAAACTGTCTGGCCTTATAAAATGCAAAGCTGATTCCCCATGTCTAAGTGACCTGGAGAGTCTTCCTAGCTCTCATCAGGCCTCTGGAAAGGACCCTACACTTTTGAAAAAATATTTTTTTTTTTTTTTGAGAAATAAGATCCTTCTCTCTGAGCAATTCAGTTATTCAGACTGATACTTTAGATAGGAAATTATAGATTATCCCTGTTTTGCATCTTTCATTAATCCTCCAGCAAAAGCCTGGAGAGTTCCTGCCATATGTTGATGTACATTTCTTTATTGTCAGTGCTTAGAAAAGCACGCTGATCTGTGCCAAATCTCTCCTAACCTGACTAGAAATCCATGGTCCTTTGCAAGTGTGTGGACAGGGCCAGTAGTCACATGCAGCCAGAGACCACACCCCTTTTGCTCTTTGCATTTGTGAAGCTTAGTTTTGGAGTAAGAGTTTAGGTTTGGAGGCCTAAAGTTTATATACTTTTGTCCCAAAAGTAATAAAGGATAATTTTATCCCTGTTATCTTGCTCTCAGGTGATATATTCCTACTTCTTCAAATCACTAAAGAAAGGGCAATTCTAGGTACCCAGCCATTTAAAAAAAAAACTCCTGCTGGTGGGAGTGGGAAAGCTTTTAAAATTGTAGCAATTGACACAGTGATATAATTATGTGTTCATTAGAACTTCATATGAATGAATCATCAGTCAAAAATCCCTACACCCAGAACTAGTGAAATTGCACTGCCAGAAGTTGCAGGTGAAGAACCAGCTCTCACAAAATGAAATAGTTGAATTTTACTAGTCACAACATGTTACAAATACCGATCAGTGACTGAACCACGTATCCCAAAAGACCTAAGTTTAGGGCATATTGGAAGGCAGAAGGGATGGTTTCTTTGGTGACCTACTACTGTGTAACTCCTTAGCTATAACATTTCATAGCAAACCTATAATTTCCATTAAAACTGACCAGCTAAATTAAGAAGCATAAATTTTTGCATTATATATCAGTCTCATCTGGATTCCATACTATAAAATTTCCTTGATTGTGAATCTCGTGTGCATTTATTCTTCCTCAGAAAGAACACAGCCCTTTGGAACATTCTTATTCTGCCCATGTATTCCCCATAAGCAAGCAAGACTTGCATATTTCAGAGCTGTGCTACCAAAATTATGGTGGCGCTGAGCACAGATAGCTTGAAATATGTTAATAAGTAAAGTGCTATTCAAGTGATTTTTAGCTAACATTCATTAAGTTATAAATAATGGCACACATCATACTGATGAACCTCTAATGATTTTCAACAGAGATTTGACCTTCTTACATCAGTTGTGGCTCTATCGTGGCTTTTATACATCGAATAAGTATGCAATAACGGAGCCTTTGATTTACAGCATGAAAACTGCTACACTTTAAGTCCCTTTGGAGATGTTTTTAATACACGCTGGATACAATGCAACCAGCTTTCCAAGTGGAATGAACCACCTCACACAGAGGCACACTTACTGCACACACACGAGAATGCACAGAATAGTTGCATAGTAGATATTGTTTAGTGGCATAATTTTCCTTCATATGCAGGTGCCTGGGAGATGCCCAGGATGCACACTGGATAAACTTAGAGCAATAAATCTATATGGTACGGCAAATAAAAATAAATAACCTTCCCACTATTGTGAAATCAAGAGTCACACTCCTGTGTCTGCTACCTGAACTTTTCTTAGTATGAAATATCTCCTAATATTGTATGGATCTTACACATTATTGTGTGGATCTTACACAATTCTAACGCAGTTTTATGATCTAGCCTTCATTTCTCTGTGATCACATAATTAAATAACATAACCACGAGTCATCTGCAAGAAGCAAACTGACTCACTGTTCCTTCTCTGACATGGTACCTTGACATAGTTCTCCGAAGCCAGATGGTGAAGTCAGATATTGTCAGTGCTCTGTAGGATGGTAAAATGTTTTCATGCCTATCTCTGAAATCCAATTTTGTGTGACCGGTCAGGCTTGCAGTCCATTGGGCACTATTCTGCCACCACTTCTGACCACAGAAGAAAGCTACAGAACTGTGCTACTGTCCCTGTCACATCAGTGTTGGTTGTCTTGGCTGGAGTCATTTGAAGGTATTCATTCTCTCAGAATGAGGTACAAAGAAGCTCATTCCATTTGAAGCTGGGAAGTGTAATGTAATCTCTGTTAAATAGCAATGTTAAATGGCAATATTAAATAGTGATGAGCCTGTTCCTCACTGGAAATTATATATCATTAGTTCAGTTCACTGGAGGTCTGAAAAAATTTGTTTGTAGGATTGTTCTTAAGTCATAGCATGAATAAGAGCATCTCCTCTCTTCCTAATTCTGAAGCCACCTTAGTGAAAAAATGTGGAGGTCTGCTCAGATATTTTTAACAAAATCTGTTATAAAATCAGGGCAGTAACAGTTCAGATACTGTTACAGATGTGGCAGTGGCAAAGGTTTGAAAGTGCTACGCGTACAAGGTATTAACTAAGGCCCTGATGAATATTGGGAGAATCAGCTTTTCAACATGAGAAAATGACTGAGGTATTTTGAGGGTTTCATCAAATACTCTGAGTGAGCTTTTTAATTAATATATATGTAAGAATAGCATATGCAATGAACTGAATCATACAAGACTGTATGGAAGTCCTTTTGGAAGAATACCAGATAAAAGAGTACACTTGATTAAAAGCAAAAAATGTCCATTGTGGCAAAAGATGAAAAAATGCAATAGAAATTTGAATGGATAAAACTCTTAATTTTAATGCTTTTTTTTTGGTGTACCAGATTAAAACTTGTTTCATAAAACAGCAGACACTCTAAGTGAATATCTGTTAAAAGAATAGATCTGTGAAAGTAGTATTTTATAATTTTTGTGCAATAAGGATATCCATTTAATAGGTTTTCTCACCAGCTTTGATCACATTTGGAATTATTCTGCTTTTTGTTACATTTTCTCAGTTATTTTTTAAACTTTTTTATGCTTTCTTTGAAATATATGAACCTTTAATGTATGGATAATTTATTCTGCTCCTAAATTTAAATGCCTGGTGGGCGTAATTTTCCTATTTTAGTTTACTTCTATAGCTGCCTTCACTTTGTCTGAAATATATTATTCATTGTCTCCAAATTATAACAGGACTGACGTGTATGAGTATAACTCCTTAAATTCATTTCAATATTTTAACTATTTGCATAACAATTGAAGGGGTTAGAAAGCTTCCCCAGCAACCTCTTTGTCTCAGATAAAGTGTCAGAGACTTCTAATGTTAACTGTGTTTGCAGAAAAGTGTAACATATTTTCATATGACCTTAAGAATATGAACATGAAGAAGTTTGTGCCAGTATTGTGACTTTTTTTGTAATTTGAAAATGTTCTCACAAAATATAAATTACTAAATATGTATAAAAATTCAGATCTTAAGCAGGCCAAATTCTTCATTGACATAACTTTAGGGTCTTGCCAGAGTGAAAAGTGATGGATTTATTTTTCAGATTAAAATCCATTTTAAGTGGTTCTTAAAGTGTATTCTATCAGATCAGTGTTTATCTCCCCATAAAAGTAAGTTTTCTGCATTTAGAAGGTGAAATGCAAACCACTGCACCGGGCTGCCTCTGAGGCTCTTTTGTGCAGTGTGTATGATGGAAGAGGCAGGAATTCAGCAGAAGTGGGGTTAATGGAGATATAAAGTGGAACTTATTTTGTGCTGGGGTGGGGTGGAATGGGATGATGACTAATGACTCAGCAGAACTCTGTTTCACAGCACAGATCTTGGTCTGAGAGGCAGAACAGGACTTTGTCAGTAATTTCTGCCAAAACCTTTTCCTTTAAGTGAATATCCCAAAGTACTAAAAAAAGGTGGTTTTAAAACCCAACAGTAAAACAACAAAACCCCCAGCTTTAAAGCTAGATTTTACTTGAACACAAACCTGAAGAACAAACTTAAAGAAAATTCAGAAGAGACAGAGTCTGTAAAGAAATCTCCCACAGCATCAGGGGCTGGTCTGCTTCTTTATGACAGTCCTGGGTATGCTTTTTGGTCACTCTGCCTCTTCAAGTAGAGATTTTCTTTCAGTCCTCCCTGAGCCACATGGTGTCACATGGCTGACACAGGTTCCTGGGCCATGGACAGAGTGGTGGGAGCCTTGGGGAGCCCTGACAGGGGCAGTCAGGGTTATGAGTGCTCTAAGGGCATGAGCAGGTTTCCTTTTGCTGCCCCGGGCGCCTTTGAAGAGGAACATAACAAAGACATAAAATTGGTGCCAGCTGGAGGAATGAGGAAAAGCTACAGACCTTGCTTGTTAGGACCTGCCAGAGTGTTAGGAGGCTTGTGAATTTTGTTGCAAAATTTCATGCAAGGCTAGAAAATAATATATATTGTTATCTATATCTATATCTATATTGAGTAAAGCATGCTTATTGTTTACACTAAAAATAAGATGTAATAGCTGTGTCAAGACCCCCCTATTTATACAGTAGTTCAGAAGACAAAATACTTGACAAAATAAGTAGCATTGATGTACTAGATTTCTCAAATTCAGTTCACCATTTAGGACAATGCTAGTATAATTAGGCCTAGAAACAAGGTTCCAGAATATTCTATAATCTTTTCTGGTGAAACAGAGCCAAGGAAAAAAAAAGGAGGATTCATAGAAGCAGGGGGAGTGAGCAACAGAGACCATGTGTTTGAGAAGTCCTGATGGCATTCTTGCGGAGACTTACTGCAGAGTGTCTGCTTAGATCCTGCAATAAAGAACAAATAATTTTGTGAGCTATCCTATGTGAGGATGCCTTTGTAGGTCTAATCATGTCTTTGGCACTGTAGGGAACTGACACTGGGGTCATCCAAGTCCTAGATTAGACCTTTAAATGTGGACAATTTTTTTATATCTTGCTGTGAGGAACAAGGGTTGTTGAAAACTACAGTTCTGTACCATGTAAACAAACCCAAATGATAAGTCTAATAGCTAAATATAGGTGTCTTAGTGGATTTATAAACCTAAAATAGAGAAAAAGGTCTGTGTTTTGAGACATGACATAGCAGAGTGGAGTCATGGTAGGCGACTATTTTTCCTAGACACTGAAATAATCAAAATGACAGTAATCATGAAAGGAGTGATAGTTATCCTAAAACAATGTTAAAATGAGTAATAGGATGAGACATGATTCTATTTGTAGTCCCATTGGAAAACAGTGGGAATTTGGACTAGTTTCAATGGGGAAAATTACTATTGGTGTTTTTTCAAAGCTTGTCCAGTCTGTATATTCCTTTAGGCAAAATATTTGTTAGTGACTTTATTACTTTCCTACTTTCTAAGCTCACTGGATACTAACTAAAAACCAAGGAATTTCCCAGGAATGACTTCTGCTATAACTTTTTGAATTTCTCTGAAAGCAAATATTTGGCAGGGGAGAATGTGTGGCAATTGTTTAAAGAAGAAAGCCGTAGTCTGTGTAGACATCTCCTTTGCCATTCCCCTGACCTCCTCACTGCACTCTACTCCTGCTATCTCTCTTTGGCAGGATTCTGAAATGGCAAGGGCAAGGGAACTAACCAGAAACCCTTTTTGCAGAGAAAATTGGTTCCATTACATGAACACGAGAGTACAAAGAAACACATGGAGCTTCAACAGTGAGAACCTGAGACATCAAAAGAAGTGGTACTAGTTAGCCTGATTGAGTAACTTTTGATGATCAGAGTTTCATAGGTATTAACACTATTGCAAGTTTGTCTCTGGGATTAAGAAATGATTGCTAACTACGTGCAGAGTTTTTTCTAAATGTTAAAGCTATATCTATTCTGTTTTGAAGCATATGAAGTCTTAATAGCATAAAAAAATAGGAATATATTGAGCTGAAATTTAATTTGTAATTTGTAAGTTTGGGTAACTGCTTTTAAGCTTCACCACCAAATATAGGACTGTAATTATTAAGCCATTTTACACTGAGGGGAAATATTTCAAAAACAGCTTAACCTTTCTTTTCCAAGCAAAAGATTAAAATAATTTAATTAAAAAACAGTTTTTCAGTGTGATCTTAATAGGAAATATTATCTTAGTATTTTTAAGAAGAAATATTCTAAATCAGGTTGTCAAAATATAAAGTACAATTATTGGCCATAGCAGTGGTGGTGTGGTGATGATATTTTTAATTGAGTCTCCTGCAAGGATTAAAATGTCTCCTCCACCTTCTAATCCTGATGGTCCCTTTCTCTTCCTCCCCAACCTACCCAGAAATTACATTTCAGCACTATAGATGCCTAACCTATATAAAGAACTTCAATATAAATTTCAGATTTTTAGAATCTTTTTTAAAATATCAGTCTTTTAGTTTCAGCACATCATGTTAGATAATTTCTTCAAGACCATTGTTCACAAACTCTTAATTCATAATGGATCTCATGATATTTTATCTGCTTTGCATGAAGCAATAAAAACAAAGGACATGTATAAGCAAGTGTTGGAAATTCAGGGATTTTGTATTTTAAAGTGTAGGTTTTTCCCATCTCGTGTGCCAATGAACTAAAGCTTGAAAATTAGAATTAAGGGCTTAGATTCCAGAAGACAAATATAAAAACTTCCAATGGGTGAATTTATTTCTGACTGTTTTGTGTTCTAAAGTCAATTTTGTGATTTGAATGGCTTGACAAATGTAATACATTGTGTTAAAGTTCTTTGTCCTTGCTGCAGGAACAAAAAATTGAGCTGAAGGGAATTTTGAGCAGTCATGAAGCACAGCTCCCCGACCCAAGACGTGGCCAACCATACCTAAACTATCCTGCAAGGAGTCTAACCAGATTCAGTATGCTAATACTACGGCATCAAATGGTGCTTTGTCCTTTGTGACATAAGAAAACAGGATCTATTTGAGAAGCATTTTAACACAGTGCTGGCTGGGAACATGCAACTAGGATGGTTGTGAACATATTCCAGAGACAAATGCATCAAGAGATAAAATTACTGGTGTTATTTGGCCCTTCAGTGAGCAATGGTAAGCTTGTGAGTGGCAGTAGGCCACGTAGAACATTTGGAATAGGTAGGGCTACTGGGGAATGATGAAGCCTGATGTGGATAACTGGCCTCTGAGCAATATATAATTCAGGTGCACACAGACCAAACATGCAGATGAATGTGAAGCAATTTGCCTTTGTGGTAAAGAGCACCACTTCGAATTTTGTAGAGGAAGTTGAGAGACGTGGCAGCAGCAGCTCCATTTCAAACAAGAAGTGCCTTTCTGAAGCTTAAGAAAGCCTTTGTCACTCTCTAGCAGGTAGAAGAAAATTGTTTCTTACAGCAATGGATCTTGCCACTGTAACTTTTCCCCAGTTCACAAGCATAAGCATGCCTGCAGATACAGCCTGACATCACATTAAGAGGAGAGTAAGAAAGTGATATTAGCCTTTAATATTTTCCTACAGCTATGGTCTATCGTCAACCTGCTCCTCCATCTAGCTGTGTGACTTACTATGCAAAACTGGTCTGATCTGAAATGAGACGTGTTCATTCTGTACTTTAAGTGCCTGGCATGGCTGGAAGAAAGTGAATAGCTGGGATGGTGAGTGCTCATGAAACCCTGGCATTTCAGTGGGGTTGCGTATTTATCTGATAAAACAGCTCCTTTTTTTCTTTTTTTTTAATTAGAAACTTAAATGTAAAACAGATGTAGTTACCCTACATCAATTGTTTGTGTCTCCATATGTAACATAT
>QWTY01033755.1:0-23030 GCA_008033365.1 Pseudorectes ferrugineus
CTCCCAGCCCTTTCCCCAGCTTTGTTGCCCTCCTCTGGACATGTTGAAGGACTTTCCTGTTCTTCTTGTTTTGTGGGGCCCAGAACTGCACACAGGGCTCAAGCTGAGGCCACACCGTCACTGAATACAGCAGGATAATCCCTTGTTTTGACAAGCTGGTTATCTTTTATGCATTCCAGGATGAGGTTTGCCCTCTGGATTGCCAGGGCATAACAATATAAGCAAACTAAGAATAAAGGAATAATCAATTACTTCCAAAAACTTCTCTCCTCAAATTCTTATCCTTAGAACAGAAGGCAGCCAGAAGTAGCATCAATGGCATAAGGATAATGGATGTCTCTTGCCCATTTAAACTCTTGCATCAGCACTGTGCTTTCTGACTTTCGCTTTCATTTAAGGAGGTATATCTCAGCAGCTTGTCTAGAATAGTTTGGCTCTGTTCATATCAAAAGGAACAGAGAATAAATTACAGAAAATGACATATAATAAGAAACTTTATGGATCTGATTCCAGGATGTAATGCTATGTATTAATAAATTAAACAGCAGCAGGCAATACTCTGGGGCAGCAGGATTCTGTTGTCTGTACTAGCAAGCTCCTAATGTGGTCTCATATATGGTTGTGGTTGTTCTGAAAGGTGGTTTGGATGAAGGCACTTATCTGTAGGGTAGAGACTTTACCCAGGTCTCCAAAGCTGTTCTGCTTTGGCTGGTCTTGGTGCCAGAGAAAAAATTCTGTCCATGTGTAATTTGCTAACATAGACATAGCCTAAATGTCAAAACTTAGCCTAGATGTCAAAACTACAAAGTTCCAGCCCGTTTTCTTGATATTATCTATTTGACAAAATAGATGATCCCATGTTAAGTGGTAAAATTCTTTACAGAATTTAATAAAGCTTGCAACCTTAAACTCATCAACAACTACCTCCCTTACCTCCAGGAAGACAATCTAGTGGATTTAACTCTAAAGCTCTGTTAAATCCCCAATTTTTTAACAATGGCTGGTTTTGTAGTTGCATTTTCAATATGGAGAAAAACAAGAACAGACATCATGTTTATTTTTAATATAAATCTCAGGTGCAAAAAAAAAAAAAAGTCAATCTTTTTCAGCACTCTTGGAGACGAGTGGAAAATGAAATGAATGACAGGTCTTGTGGCATCATCCCATAGAAAAGCTCTAAATGTTGTTTTTAATATAATTTTCGCTTCAAATCAGCTTAATTATAGAGTCATCAATATGGTTCATCAAATACATATAACATTCCTGACCCAACAATAAATTTGGGATGTAATATTTCATTGGCTTGTCTCCATTTGCAAAATATTACATTATACATTAAATTACAGCATCATCTATACTTAACCTTGTGTACACATGTGCACACACATACACATTTTGCTTATTTAAAGTAGTTTGTCTCATAAAACATAATTTATAATTATCAAAATGATTTTTCTTTCTAGTTAATAAAAAGATACTCTGATTTTACCAAATTATGCCTCATATAAATATGAAAACCTAATTAATTGATAAAGAGACACACTTCATATGAATGCTAAATTGTATTTCCCTCTATTCATTAGCATCTTATGGTTCATTAGGCCATTAAATTTTGAAACTTCAGTCCTTATCTGTTTCAATAAAACCACTAAAATTAATCTTTAGATGAGTGCCATAGCTCTCCCCTTTGAAACCAGTAGTATAATTATGAGTAGTCATTACCTGGGTTAATTTCTATTACACAAAATCTTTGCATTTCACTAGTGGTCTAAGATGGAAATATAGAAATGCCTGCTTTTAAAATTCAAGGATTGTTGCTTCAAGCAAAACTTAGTAGTCATATTTAATTTTTAAAATCAGAAACAGGGAAATATTTGTTTAAGCAGTTACATTAAGTTTAGAGGGAAAAAAAAATAAAGTGGCTTAAACTGCAGCCATGGTAAAATGTTACAATACTAGAATCCACATGGTACTGAATATTTCTGTTGGCTATAGCCCTGCTATCAGAGTCTGTTGAGCAATGTGGTGACCTTCACTGCATGTGTGACAAATGAAGGTGAGCAAGATGGTTGTTGGTGTCTACAAAAATTTACATATACTTTGTAATGGAAGTGCTGACAAAAGCTTAACTATATTAGTATCAAGCTTATGCACACATGTTGTTATTAAAGCTCTCTGGTTTTATTCCAATAGAAATTCCTACGTTCCTCTGGTGCTCTTTTCTTGTGTCAAAGTACTGAATGATTTGCTGTGGTCATGACCTGTATACGCTGTCCCAGGCTGATGGACTTCTGCTTGAGATTTTATAAAGGAGCCAGAAATGAAAGCGGTAACCTCCTCCCGTAAGCACCTCAGAATATGACAGACACTGGGGATTGCCTGAAAGTGTGCTCAGATTAGTGAGACAGCTTCAGCTAAAATCTTGGCATGGGCTCAATTTTGGCTTGGACAAGTGGCAAAACCAATGATTAACTGTCTATTATAAAAAACACCTGGAACAGTATTGTGAAGAACAGGAAAGGTATAAGTTTCTGTAAAGTCCAGACTTTAGGAGCATATTTGAAAGTTGTGTTTGCTTACAATAATACCATGTCTTGGCAACTCTTGTTGCAGCATAGCTTCCAGCACGTCAGGGAATTGTGCATGTGTGATGCACAGTTAGTGAGCCCCAGGCAGTGTACATGCCCCTCAGTCAGAATCCTGTCACTTCTTGAATAGTTTCTCCCTTAATGCTACCTCAAATACAGGTCTTTAAAATGGTAGGAGAAGAGTGACTACTGAGGAGGAGCGCTTTGTGGTGTCAAAAAACTGTATTTCTGTTATTAAAGAGGGTGTTGTGGTCTAACGTCCATGACAGACACAGAAATAGAGCACTTTTATGTATTAGGCCTCAGGAAGCCAAAAGTTGTACTACCATTGGGCACAGATCATCCTCGTGAATGCTAAATAGTAGGAAAGGTATAAGCAGAAGGCACATTATAAACCCACTTTATTACTAACCTGTGGTAGTACCAAGTTTGCAGTCGTGCTACAAGTAGCTTTCTCTCTGGCTCTAAGGGTGAGTGAACGAAAAGTCTGGTTGGCAGTAACTAGCAACAGGTACTGAGATGTGTATAATAGGCATGGTTGCCCTTCTTAGTCACCAAATCCAGGTAACAATCTTGTCTTTAGCATCACCTGTATTACAAAATATAGAATGATTCACCTCTTGCTTCATTATCAATTTGGAGTGACATAGCTGGTGATAACACCTTTTCCGGTGCATTAATGCGGAGCTGAGCACACCTGCGTGTTACTGCCAGTATTCCTCTCAGCTTTGTTTCCTCTGATCAAGTCGTGGGTGTGGAGACCTGCTTTCTTTAAAGGCTCAGTCTTCTGTGGAACACCATTTCTGTCTAAAAAAACCCCTCAAACAATCAGGGGAGAACTTTAATACAAGCTTCTTTAACTAGGGAAGGTATTGGCGTACGTGCTAAGTGTAAATGGACAAGCAGGAAAAATCTTTGATATGGCAGGACTTGTGGCTAAGGACAAGAATGCCAATATGTTACAGTTCAGCCACAACCCATGTTTTATATATTTCCATGGTATTCCCACTGCTAAAGAGCAATTACTGTACAGGTTTTTGGTTCTTCTGCTGTAGACTTTTTTTGTTATCCAAGAGTATCAAGTTGCCTATGTTCACAGCTGGAGAAGACTGTATGATGTGGGTGGAAATAGTTTCCCATGAGGGAATGAAAAAATAATCCAGAGAGATGGGATTATTGGCACTGGGGAGCACCAGCGCAATTGTAAGACTTGATGCCACTGAACCCAGATCCTGGTGTTTCAGGTAGAGCAGGCCTCCTAGAGTGCGTTAGGCTGTGCGTGCACAAGGATGCACTGCCAGCTGGTCTGGATTTACCAGTTTATATTACCTAAAGGAGTACATCTAACACGGTGAATCCTGTTTTATTGATTAGACAGTGTAAAATCACTTTGTTTTGGTGAGCAAATCTAACATATTGGACTGATGTGTTGACTTAGGCAAAAACTATGTCCAGTGTGCCTAAAACCCTAAAAATGGCTCTAGAAATAAATTCCATCTGTTTCACATCATCAGAAAACCAAAAGACTGAACATTCCAACTCCACCAAACCCCTGGAACATGTAGGAGTGCAATTTTCCTCACTCCCGGGGAGTGCTGATTCCTAGATGGAAGTGTAGAACTCCCAAGCCTGTGCTACACATTACAACAAAATCTGTGAGTAAAACTAAGCATAGAGAGTTGTGGGGTTTTGTAGCAACTAAAGTACAAGTAACTTGAAAAAGTGTGAGCCTCTTTTTTGTAAGTTAGAAAATGTTCAGACACTTGGTGACAAGGACATACAAATAAAATGGCCTGGGAAAATGAAGAAGTGGTGAAAGGCTTCTTCCTATTAAAAAAGAATAAAAATAGCAATAGTGGAAAGGACATATAAAAGCAAGGAAGATTTTCAATTTAATGAGAATGGTAAGAATATGAAACAGGAGGTGTTCAGGATGTGCAGTAGTATTTTATACACATGTTTTCAGAGACAGTAGTAAGTGAAAATCTTCCCTGAATTCTAGTGGAAAAAGTGACATTTATGTCATGAAGAGATTTAAATTTTCTTCAGACACTGGGTGAATTTCACTATGAAGATTTAGCAAAAAACTTTATAGGTAAAAGGTTGGTTTTATTTAATAAGAGAACTGAGAGAAAAGTGAGACACTCTAGCCATCTTTAAGACATCCCAGGAGCTCCTTTCCCTGTTGAGTTGGTTTCTGTGGAAAAAGTGAGAAAATATTTTGCTTAATCATCGTGAGAGTCTGCAAGCAGACAGCTGGTCAGCCAAGGAACAAGCGGCACTATTTGATTTGAAATAAAAACCCACTTTTCATATTTTGAAAAAGTTTTCTTTGCCTTTCATTATACAGGAAGAAAGAGTATCTGTCAGTATAGAAGAGATAATAATTTATAAGTTGTGAAAGTTAAATGTTTATTTAGTGACTTAGTGTTTTTATGCTCCTGAATAAGTGTCAGTCTAAATATGATAACAAAATGGTCTGTTGAATACAGTAATGCTGAGGAAAAAATTTTAAGCATGGAGATTAGACTATTTATTGCACTTTGAGGGAGCCTTTCTCCATCTGAGGCAGACATGACAGGTGTAGGAATTGTACCTTAGATTTAAAAGCTGTCTTAAAATAGTACATTATACTTTGTTCTCATCATCATACTAAGTGGTAAAAGAGAGTCTTCACTATGGTTATATAAATTTTAATATGTTAAGATGCTGGCTGAGTTAGAATATTTTGTACTTTGAAAACAAACAATAATATCCTTTAACTTTTTTTCAGCAGTATACTGACTGTATTTGAATTACCTGTATTTACAGAGATATCTTGACCATACTTGAACACCATACTTGAATGAATTATTTACGAACCACCAAATAGGTTAGAGCCTGTTTCTTCTCACCCAAGATTGCTTAATTGAGTTTGGGGTGGCCAAGCACAATCCACTTTTTAAGTACTTCAGCTGCTGAGGTGAGCTGAGACATAGCCTTTTGCTGCTTATGAGTTACCTGAACAGATTATTTCAGATAAAGGTCCTCAGATTGTTCCTGAAGAGTTTCAAATACTCCTAAGGAGAAATTAAGTAAAGCACACTCCAGCTATTACTTATGAGCTAACAATATCAGATAGGTTATCAGAATGCTTTTGCAGATACTTTCAAAGGGCTCTAGGGAAAAAAAAGTAAGTCAATAGTCTGCCATACAGAAAATTTCATCAAAGTTATTTCTCAAATGTCAGATATTAATTAGGTTTGATTTATTGGATTGTGTTTTAGCAAAGCATCTAAGAAAACAGTAGAGTAGATGTATTTTCAAAGCCTGAGTACATATGCCTTGACTAAGAGTCAGTTCAAGGAAGGATATTTTGTGGGGGGATGTTGCAGTCTGTATTTTCTGTAGCGGGATTACAATGGGAGGACTGTGTACTTCAACAGAGAAAGTTCCAGAAAGGAAAAAGATTTGCCACTACTGAGGAAGTTTTTAGAAAGGGAAAAATGAGGTACGTATATCGCCACAGAAACATGGGGCATATATTCATATTTTGATCTGGAGGACAGTAAAGATACTTCTGGACCGGGCATCTATGTTCATAATGATATATAATGCCTTCAAGTTCAATTATACAAATACTTAGAAAATTTAATTGTACATAGCTACTTCAGTGCTGTTCTAGTGTAATTATATGAAGTTTATGTAATTCATATGCACACAGTGGGTAAATACAGTAGACATGAAACATACAACTTCAGTGGTTTTAATTTTCATGCTTGTCGTCACTGTTGCAGAAGGAGCCACTCAGTGAGGAAACCCTGTTACAATGAACACCAGAGAAGAAACACCCTACTGCCTCCAAGGACCTGACATTTGTTCTTCCTTACCTGGCTGCTTCACTTCATCTAAAATGAATATTATCAGGAATTATGGCATATGACATTCCCTCGGTGTATGAACTGGAGCTCATCCCATTGGCAACATTATAAGTGAACCAGTCATCACTTTACTTGTGAGAACTTTCAGAACCTATAAAATGAGTTTGCTTTGGGAAATAGCTGAGTTTCATTTTTCATTAAGGACCAGTCACAAAGGAAACCAGAGGCATCAGTATGTCATCTCCAATTTTAAAAAGTGCTGAGCAGACAACATTTGACATTAAAAAAAAAAAAAAAAAAGAAAAGGCATATCTTAAACTGGGAAGACTTAAATGTTATCCTTTTGTTTTTTACCTTGAAGTGGTAGGAATCATATCTTTCAAAGACTAACCCAAGCTTGCAGCAGGTGAACGAGTGAGGTAGAGTGCTAGAGGTGTTTTGTTATTGTTATTAGTGGCACCTTATATTTCCTGTAACATCTTCTGTCCATCTCCAAGACTGATCTGTGCTATTACTGAACATGATTTGGCTTTTTAATTCTGTTTTTGTGAAGCTTGCTTGAATATTAAGCTATGACAAAGATAAATTACATTTAATAATTTTGCTAAACAAGCATTCAAATCTGTCACACAACAAGCACAAGAAGCTAAGAAGCATTTTAAAGCTCTATATTAATTTATTTTAAAACATAGTCATGTCTTACGTTAGGTTAAATATATTGTATTGACTGACTTGTAAGATTTTCTAAACCAAGGGGAAAGGGTTTTAAAATGATAAGAGTTAGGAATAAAAGAAAATTATAGCTTTGCACTACAGATTGCTGTGTATGAGACCCTTTGTAACAGAGATATGAGCACCAAATCATTTAATACACCTAGCTGAAGGAAATGAGTAGTGTGATCAAATTAAAACTTGAAGAAGTAAATATGAATATTTATGAGATATCTGGAAGTAAGAAATAGCCTTGTGATGAAAAATATTTTTACTTGCTACTTCAGTGGAGTAGGTCTTGTAGGTGGTTGTCACTTCTGTGGGTATCTACATGCCTGCTGAGTGCATAGGACAAATACTCCCTAGCACGAGAACAGGAGGATCTGATGCCTTTGCAGGGACTTTTCTTACAGATGAACTCTGTGATACCTACACTGGCATGCTTTAATGGCCACAACTCTCAGAAGCAGAGAAAATTTTCAGACCAACCGCTGGAACTTGGGAGTAGAAAGAAATGCTTTATCTCATATATGACAACATCAAAATTGGATCAGAAAGTAAGTAAAAAATCATAGATAAAGAATTATCCTTAACAATGGTAAGTATAGCCTGAAAGGGTTTTTGTTGTTGTAGTATCATAGAAATCAGGGGTGTGGAACTGGATTCCTGCCTGCAACTTTCCTCTCTGTGACAGATCCCAGATTTGCTATTCTCAAGACAGCATTTCTCTAACCACTACTATGGAGAACACTGTGTCTTGAAAGGCTCTTGGAGGAGTGTGTTTTAAAAAAATTTTCATGTGTCCAATCTCTTGTTTGGCCTTTCACACAAGAGGCACAACCTGGCACAGGAGAGGTCTCACGTGGTGGTGATAAGACTGATGGTAAGCAAACAGGCAAGTTTTTTTCCTATATATAGGCATATTATTGTGGTATTAACAGACATTATAAATGTTTCCATTTGAGTCTATCAGTATATTCAGTCAGGGTCTGAGCTATCAAAATTGCTGATTGCTAGTACTGAAAATGAAGTATTGTAGAATTACCTTGAATGAAGGAAACAAGTCTTGAGCAGTGAGGAAATCCAAAAAATAATGTTCATACTGAAGTCCTGGATCTGAGATTTCCCCTCGGAATTTGCAAGTTCTTGTTAGTTATATGTAAGGTGTTTGTTTTAGAAGCCTGCTGTGGGATATTGGATGCTGGCAGTAGCCTGAAGCTGATAATTTATAGTGGACAAATGAAGAGCTCCGCAGTCCTAAGTGTGCTTATGATCTACTCACAGCCTCATCTCGGGCCTTCCTCACCAGCCATTGCCCCACCGTAGTGACCCATTCTTCTCCTGGAGGTGATAATTTACTGTCAACATCAGATATTGTCTCACCTAAGAAACATGAGTAACTCCAAAATTTCTGTGTATTTCTATATTTTATGGCTTTATAAAGCCATATCTGATCCTTGCTCTAAGAATAAGAAAATTTCTTCACTAAAATTTTTTGCTTATCATGCTATTCATGTTCCATTTTTATATCTGGGAGTTCAAGTCATGCCATAAATTAAAAAACTGAAGTTGAACATTGTTTCAATTTCCTCTGGCTATTTCGATAGGTAATATGAGCAAAGGGTGACAGCACTTTATTTGCAACAAAACCAGAAAATTTAAGAGGATAGCAGAGAAATTCTAGATTAATGAATTGTGTCAGCAGGTTTAAAGCTTCACTGATAGAAACAATTCATACTGCTGCTTTATGGATAGATTCATTGTAGGAATCCGCAGGGTTAGTCATGGGACTAAGCTTGGTGTTAAGAAACTCCGCTCCAGAACAGATTATATTTCAGTCTGTACTGTCATGTTAAATTAGGGTTCCAGTTTGCACTCTCGTCCACGTCTGATTGTCTACTGCTTGATTATTGATTTATACTCCAACTGATATCTGGAGCAAACCAGCCAATTTACCAGGTGGAGAAACATAGTCACAGAAAATTGAATCTTGCCTTTTCAGGCTGGGGCAACTCCAGTCTCTCAAGGCACAGGGCATAAGATGTGGGTTATTCTTTGTCATAATTAAATAAATACAGATTAGAAGAGCAAATCCCCCTGCAAATCCCCACCGAGTGAGTCTGGTATCGTGATTTCTCCTGGGACCATATCTGAACAAAACTCCTTTTATCTTTTCATTCTTTCTCTGCACACCAATGCTTCTGATTTTAACCAAGACAGCAAAAAGTGATAGAATAGAAAAGAAATGAGGCTGAAATGTTGCCTTGCTTGACTTCTTTAGAGTGCTTGGGATTATGCAGGAGACGAAAAATACCAACCCTCAAGAATTTTAAAACCAGTGTTGATATCTTTCCAGACATTTCTAAGATCATAACATCTGATTCTAAACAGAGCCTGAGGTCAGCAGTGCTTTTTTTCACTTCAACTAATTTCCTGTATTCCAGTAATTTTGCTTCTTATTCTGGTTAATGCCAGAAAATACAATTGCACAATCTGCAAACATGAATTTAACTGTACTTTTCCTGACCCTACAGCAGAGTTTCTCAGTCAAGTACATGAATATTTTGTCACATAGGTCGATGGGGCTTTGAGACAATTTTTTCCAGCTTTCATAGAAAACTGTCCCTTTCTTTTGCATCTCCAAAGTAATCAATGCCTTTTATTTTAGATTGCCATGGAATTATTGATTTTCTAATGCACAATCTCTTACTAAACTCATTATACCTTCACACTTACTAAACCGTGGGGACTGAGGAATGCTTGAAGTGCAGCCCCATTTCCCAACAATTGCTCAGCTGGAGATGATGTTGTTAGAAGTGAAAGGTGACAAATTGCTCAGACTGCCCAGATTATGTATTGTATCCAAAAGAATTACGGGTTGAAATTACTTCTACTTCCAAAGTTATTAAGGAAGTTTTCTACAAATATGTTTGTAAGAAATCTTCTGTTCACTGACGATAAAAATATTTTGCAGGCATTATGTGGGTGGGGTTTTTTTTTTGTGTATAACCTCTTTATTAAGGGATTGAATCTATCCCTGAAAATATGTAAAATGAAACAAGCTCTGTGCATGTGTAAGGTGTGACTAGAGATTACTGTTTTTTTAATTTAAAGTCTGTTCTCCCTGACCTTTCAACAGGAATGAGTTACTCATAATACCTATATGACTCCAGAGTCTAAAAATACAACTCTAATATAGATCTGAATTGCAGAATATATGGTGTCAAACAGAAAAGTATTGTCCCCTTCAGACTCCCTTCTGGGAGTAATAACTGGGTAAGAGTTCTTTAACATCCTTGTTAGAAGTCTCTGTTCTGATCAGAGCTTTGTTTCCCCCTATGAATAAAGTTCTCTCAGTGGAAGAAAGGGAGTATGATCCTGTGTTCTTTAAAAACTCACCTCTTCTAAATATTTTAAAAGTTGGTGAATTCAGAAAAATATGGATACATTCTTGTATTTATGGAAATGTTTGTTTTGAGAGTGGAAGAACATTGTTTTCAGCTTCTCATGTCCTGAGAAAGTATGGAAGTGAGAAAGTAACCTCCATTTCTTAAAATGATACCTTTCACAAAATAACTTTCTCTTTAATTGTAGAAAGCTACAGATATTTTTCCTATCTGAAAATTGAAAAATAAATATAGGGAATTTAATCTGGATTTTTTTCTCATTACTTACTACTGGAAGTCAGATTTTTAAAGAGAATTAGATGAGAATACACCCCCAAAAAACCAAAAAATGCTTGTTTTTTTTCCAGTTACATTATAATTTGTTTGGACTAAAAAAATTCAGTGCATATTTCTGTGGGGAAAATTTGCATTTTCCATTCAAATTCTAAATGTGTATATTTACATTATAACTTTAGACCTATTTTAGAAGTCACTGAACACTGAAAAAAATACATTCTTTCAAAATTACCAGATACAAATGGGTAAATTCAGCCTTAGTTCCTACTTCAAGTATCTCTCCTTTTTTGAAAAGCAGCTGCAGCTTAGAGTCAGCCAGCAGCAACCACCAGGAATGAAACACCTGTATTCATATCAATTAGCTGATGTGGATTGAAAAATCTTAGGAGAAGGGAGCAGGTGGAAATGGTCTGGGCAAAGTCACTCCTGGATCTGAGCAGGAGCCTAAAATCAAGGAAGAGGGGATCCAAAACTTTTATGTCATCAGGTAAACCAAAGTTATTTATTATTCTAAAAACAAGAAAAATGTTTACATGAAGATTACATTTGAAACTTTAGAAATTATTTTTATACCTTGAAATCTTTTTGTTTTCTAGGGCTATAGTTTTCAAGAATATTTTCAAAATATTTTGAATTTGCATGAGTATTAAATCTTTCTATGGATTGTGCATTCCAATGTTATAAATTGTATTTCAATTGAATAACAATCTTTAATGCCAATGGTCTTCTTTCATCATTATCCCTAAAAATAAAGTGCAACAAGTGACTCTTGACTTTGTGCCAGTTAGTCCAATATGTCTAAGGTATTTTTTATTCCAGATATATTGATCTGTTCTTGTTTATTTGTATTGCAAGTTACATTAAAACCTTGCTTCCGGTTGTGGATACTGATTTATTAAAATGTGTTTGTTCAGAAGCATCCAAAAGGATAAACCACCTAATTTTGTGATTATTTTTAAAACTAGAGTTGCAAGAGCATCGACTGCTCCTTTGAATTAGATCTGCTTAAAAACTGTAGGAGTTAAAAACCTTCCCCTGCTCTTTGTAGTGAAATTTTAAGTCTGTAATTTAAACTGGAGGGATTAAGCTGAGTTCAAAGCATCAGGATTGCAGAAGTGCTCAGGAAAAGTAAATCTCAGTTGTTGAGCAAGAAAGCAAAAAGCAGATCAGGAGAGAAGAGATAGGAACAAGAATAAATTAAAAAATATTTTTCCTTGTTTGGTTTGTTTCTTTTTACCTGAAAATAAGTTTCTGTTTCGAAGGCCCTTACAGTCAGAAAAAAAACTTTTTACCCCCACAGTTATCAGTAGGTTTTGAATTTCGTGTGCCCCATGAACCAAAGGTGCTGGAGTGCAAGCTGCAGGGTGCTGGGGTCTTTCGGGTATTTACGTAAGGGCTACAGCTGGAAATCATGCATGTGCCTTTTGGACTTTCCTTCTGTTTGCCTCATGCTCAGTTAGGTAAAAGCACATGCCAAGATCAGTGCTTGGCTTAAGGTGGAATGACCAAAAAGTTGTCTTCATTGTTTATGTAATCCTCTGTCTACCAAATTCTGCAAATAATACCTGTGATCATGTTGCAGCTGGCAGCATTAGTTCCTTAATCTTTTGTGTAATAACCTCAAGTAGGCTTCTGTGAAAGCAGCCTAGACACCGAGGTGTGACCTGGGGTGGAGAAGAGGACCATGGCAAGCCGGTCATCCTGCAGCAGACACGGTGCCAGGAGACAAGGGCAGGAGATCTGTGCTGCAGGCGGAGCCATGGCCCTCGTACCAAAGCTTTTTATGGCTGTTGCAATTTGCTCATCCCCACAACTCATCTCAGTGCTTGGGTGAGGTGAAACATGTGAGTGGTGTTCTAGCAGAAGTAATGGTGACTCCTGAGCCAGCCCTGGGTTGGGTTTCTGAGCTCCCAAGAGGAGTCACAGCTCAGCCACACCCTGCCAGATGGAGCAAGGTTTGGACCATCCCTTGTGTAGTACCAGATTTTTTCTGAGAGTCTATCGAAACATCAGTTCCTGGCTTTCGATTTTGGCTTCTCACCCCAAGACACAAGAATATTAAAAAAACCCCAAAGCCCCCAGAAACTGAACACACTGTCTAGAGGCCAGACTGTGGGCTCAACAAACTCCTGGGCTTTGAATTCAGGATGTCTTGACTCAAACTGCCCATACTGTTGGTGTGGCATAGTGATACTGTTAGGTGGTTACACAGCAAATATAATATTACTGTGAGCTACTATGTGTGTAAATCACAATGACAGAACCCATTTGTTCAAAAAAAGAATTGATGAAAGGGATAAAAGAAAACTTTGCAAAGAGCTGCTGATTTGATTAATATTTTTGTGGGGAGGGAGGAGAATCCCTGCTTTATCAGCACTAGAGAAGTCTATCAAGACAGCTTGATTAAGAGGAACAAATATTACTTGAATGTAGAATTGCAGAAATAAGATGAATTTTTATAATTCTGGAGTTTTATGAAATACCAGCTAGAAGATTTGAAATACATGGTATTAGTTTCTTTCAAAAAACTCTATAGAAGGAAGATTTACAGTAAGTCATTTCAGTTCTCAGCAAGATGAGAGTAAAATTAAGATACAGTCATGTAATATGAGATTTGGGAAAGATAAAATTTTTTTTCCACGCGTACAACACCTTAAACAGTGTGTAAGTCTGTACACAATTCAACAGGAATTACTGATAAATTACCTTGTTTGATCAAATTTATCTTCTGTGACTAAAGTAAATTCTCATTTTTTACTTTTTTACTTCCTGCTTAAAGAGACCTCATTAAATAGCAAAAAATATAGAAAGCATGACATAGCAGGAACATTTTCATACCTTTACAGGGCAAAACCTTTCTACTGGATTCCTTGGTTTATCTGGGTTTGGTTCTATGTTAAAAAATATAAAATAAAAATTCATTAGCTAAACTTACAAGATTATGGGGCTCACCTGAATCTATTTCTATGAACAAATGGCAAATTTGGAAGTGAAATATTTCATGATGTTTTGAAGTGGATAATTTCTGTTCCAGGCATAAAAAGTTTTACAATATAACAATTATTTTTGCTTGCTATTAAATAAAGAAAATATAGGGAGGTGTTAACTACTTTAAATATTGCCATATAAGCAATAAAGCTGTGCAATATCAGTCTATATTCAGATAATGAGTTATGACACGATCCTGAGTTTTTAGCTCCCACATCTGTTTGCTGGTGCCATGGATTGCACACCATCTGCATACTTAGTGATTTCCAGCTCCTAAACTTAGTTTCGGTATGAGATGAGGCACAAATAGAAACATGTGCACTGTCAGTAGCAACTGAGACAGATGGGAAAGCTGCACATCAAATGCTGTAAAAAACATGCATAATTTGGTGTGAGTGTAACGGTTTTGGGGAAAATGAATACATTTATTAACTCTTTTGAGAAGATCATCAATAAGGTGGTCAATGCACCTGGAGGGGACTAATTGGTTCGCACCTGCACCTGCTGTTGGTTATCTTGAAATAATTCTGTTTATAGGAATCCAAAACCTATTAAAACTTTCCCTGTCATGGATCTGGCTTGACTCTTACAGCTGTCACTGCAGATCTTGTTTAACCGTCCCACAGCCACTGAGACTATCCCAGGCATATGCCTGGTGTGACCAGAGGTTGCCTTTCCCTGTCTTTCATGGGATGCCTGGAATCCTGCTGTGGCTTGGCATGTAGTAGCGAGAGCCCTTCCACAACCCCCTGCCAAACACACATGGTCTGAGCTTAAAAGTCTCACCCATATTGCAGCCATATTGCTATGATAGTACAGAGTATTCTTAAGGAATATCAATAATTACATAAATTTGGTTTTAGAAATGTAAGCTGTGTGTTTATGAACTGGCTGGATACTTTAGGATGCACACTGCATAACCAACACTTTTATTCACTTAGCACTCTGTACCTTTTTTCTGGGTTGTTTTGGCACAGGACTGACTGTCAGGTTTAATCACCTTGAAAGTTTCAGGGAGTATGTTCAAGTATGTTTAGGGTAGTATGTTTGCAAAATAAGTGTCCTGAGTGGGAAGATTTTTGTTTTTTAGGCTTGCATACTGTGGCTAAAAATGGGAAACATTTTTACGAGAAAATACTTCCACTTAAAAAAGAATCTGAGCTCTCTTTAGAAAAATTGAGTGTCTAAATTTGTAGCAATCTGTTTGAGTCCAAATCTCACAGTTCAAGCCAGTCACAATTAATTGCAAGAAGAATTTCACCACCTTCAATCACTTTCATGTGCTGTGTGACACCTGGGTAGGTGGTTTTTTTACATTTTCCCTGCTTGCTTTTGACATAGCTATGAAAGGCATGACAGGTATTTCAGAAGTATGGGAGTATTTTGGTGTTTTATATAATAAAAAACATTTTAATGTGATTTCTATGGTGGGTGTGTATGATAGAGGGCTGAGCAGTGATAAACAGCCTGTGAATGCAGCCTGTAAGGGATGTTCAGACTTAAGCCAACAAGAGCTCCCTGATGACGAAAAGCATGGCTGGAAAGCAAGTGAGAAACACAAAGCATGTGCAGCCTCTCACTCTTTTGGGAATGGTGTGTGTATCTGAAACCACAGCTTGGTCTGCTGTTTGAAAAGGTTGCTCGGGGTTAAGTTCTGCCACATGATTTTGGCATCTGGCTATGATTGGAGTCAATGGGGGTCCTCTGTATGCATCTGAGGGCACAGTATGACCCTTCCTGCTTGTTTTCTCTTGCTATATTTTTGTGCTATGGCACCTCTGAGCAGGGACAATCTCAACTGCTCATTCACTTTAAAAGCCCTCTGTAAGGAAAGTTATTCTTGTGTTTCCTTTCGTTCTCTGAGCAGTCCTCAGCCTTCTTTCATTACTTCCTTTCTTGTTGATTTATTAAGCTACTAATGTTCAGATCCCAGTCTATAAAAATTAAAACTTCAACCTGAAAGAAAAAAGAATGAAGTAGATAATGTAAGTACAAGATAATAGCACAAGCAGCTACGAGCAGACACAGCGTATTTCATTTTCAGACATCTTCTAAAAGATAAAGAGCAGTTCAATCAAATTAAAAATGTGGAGAGATTTTCCTTCAAGCCACATTGAGCAATCAAGTCTAAAAAACAAGCCATACTGTGCTCCTGAAGCAGATAATAGTATCAGTGATGAGGTATTACTATTAGGAGTAAATGGCTCCTGTAAAATAATAAACTGATTTAATGAGCCAAATGATGATAAGGTACTTTTCATGGATGTACCAGAGGCAGAAATTTTTTCATCAGGATTGGTGTCCTAACTTCATATTCTGACTGCAAAGCTCTAGCAGGCTTGAGACTTATGGTAGTGTTGTTATTACCATGATGGAAACTGAAGTGGGACACCAGAATTTGTTGTGCAATAGAGGAAGAATTAGACACCTTGGAAAAGTTATCTATAGGAAGCATGTTTGTGCCTGCAGGTAGCCTACAGGCAATGATAAACAGAAAAGGAGTGTCTGTCCACCTCTGTCATTGGAGCATGCATAAGTTAAGGAGCCAGGGAAGGATCTCCATATAAGAGGACAGAGAGAAAGAATGAAGACCCTTGAATGGAGAAAGACTTTCTCTATTCAAGATTCTCTGCTGCCTTGTGGACAAATGAGGCTGGTCTTGGTGAGCTGTGTACTCTTCTATAATCTTGTATTGCTTGTTCCTATGTACAGTGGAGTGGATTCTTGATTTCCAGGAGGCAGGAGGCTGTCTGCTCTGAAGAATCAGAACCCCTTGTTGTCTCCAAAATCCTGTGATTTCCCCATAGTTGGAACTGCCACAGGAGTTCCTTGTCCTTTTTCCCAAATGGAAAATGCTCTAAATGAAGTTACCTTAACACTTTGATGATCTGCTGGAGTCAGAAACAGGAGGAAGTCACAGTTTGTAGAGGGAACTGCTGAACAGCCTGGTCTGACCTTGTAGCTGACCCTGTTCTGAAGAGGAGGTTGGGCTGGAGACCTTCAGACGTCCCTTCCAGCTTGAACTATTCGATGGTTTTATGAGAATAGGATTCCAAGTACCTTTTCACCTAACTAAGCCTTCAGGCAGATTCAGGAAAAGTCATCATGTGACTGTTAAGACAGTAATTTTTCTTTTATAGAGAGCTCAAATTATCGTACAATTGAAAGGGGATTTTTTTGTTAAATTTCAGTAAATAGATTAAAATATGCCATCTTTACTGTAAACTTTTATATTATTGCATTTTACTGTTATCTGTATCACACTACTGAACAGAATTGAGTTCTATTTCCTCTGTCTCCTTGAAAACGTTCATGTCTGACAGGTAGAAGTTCATATCAAGAACATGAAAAGAATTTGGGAGTTTTCTAATTATCTGGGGCCACTTTATGTTGGCTTTGTTTTTTTTTTTTTTTTCTATACAACTGAAAGAAGAAAATAGTCCCAGTAGAAAACTTCCCTAGCAGTATTTTAAAGGAAACCTGCCTCTCAGTATACAACACTCAGATTCTAGGTGACACCGATGGCACTTTCTATTTGTTGGGTCCCCAATGTACATGAAACATGAAGCAGACTTTGGTTCAAAAATTACATGGTCCTTGTGAGTTTTTCCTTCACCTGGAATTCCCCAGTAGCTGATGACTTGAATGTAACATTGATTTTAAGTTAAAATGTCATGTCAAAACAACTCTGATCCTAGTCTAAGAAAAAGAAATAAAGCACTAAATAAGTGTAAATACAGATTTTTCCTATAGAGCCTATTCTCCAAATTGGAGTTTTTTGACCTTTTTTGTTTTGTTTTTATTACTTTTCAGCTGTAGGAACACTTTAAAACAGTTTCTAGAGCCTTGATGAATATAGCAGAAGACTTATGAACATTTTTCTTTGGGGGAAATGCAAATATTTTATTTGCAAAGTGTTTGTTTATGCAGAGATATCCCTGAGTTCAGCAATAATTCAAATAAAGTGTTTAAATGTCCTAGGAATTTTTACTGAAGATTCTTCTGAAACTTTAAAAAATGTCCTTATATATCTTACTATAAGAGTAATGAATTTGTGGAAGAAAAAGAAGAGATGAAAAAATACTGTTGAAGGGATTTGGAGAGTTCAAAATAAGTATAAAGGATAAATGTTCCTTCCATGTATTAGCAAGAGAGAGAAAGAAAAAATTATTTACTCCTAGTTTCCAAAATATGAGATCCAAAGCATAAAACTACAACGAACTTAAAGAATTATCACCTCACCTTTTATTCTTCAACTTTAATTTCTCAGTATACATTTTTCAACAAAAAAATTGCCCATGAGATAAGTAAAAAGCAGTTCCTGACACTTATACTAGCAATTTATTGTCTTGTGGGGGATGTACTATGCATTTGTTATTAAGTTCTCTTTATAAGGTGTCGTGGTTTTTATTGTTGTTTAGGTCTATATACTTAAATTGATTTCCTTGGTTTTCTGTTGAATACTAGAAAATTAGTCTGTTGTTTCTGACTTTTTGTTTAGAGAAACGTATCACAAAGATATGTGTTCTCCCACAAGAATATGAAGTGTTGGCTGGAAAAAAGCTTCATTATCGATAACATTTAGAGTATTATGTCATCTGAGAATACCTGATCTTTGCCTTTTTGGATTCACATTTCTGGTATGTTTCTGTTAACAGTTTCCTGAATGTTTATGCAAGGTTGTGCATTTTCTATGAAACTGCCCATGCACAATGTATTTTCCTTGCAAGTCACCTTCGAAAAACTTATCACTGCTTAGTGGATTTGTGATGGGCTCAGTTATGTCTCACTGGCAGTGTTAAGTGTGTGTATAACATAATGTTATCAGTAAAAGCTATCTCTTTAGGCAAAGGCACGAGGGAACCATTGAATGCTGTATTCTGACAAACAGATGTCAGTCAAAATGGCTCATATCCCACCAGCTGTTGGGAGTATTACATGGAGGACTAAAGTACAGGAGAAAGGAGAAAGCCTTTGCTTGGTTAATCATTGCTTGGAGAAAGAGAGACTCCTTTTCTTTGGAGATTGCAGTGTCTGAAGGTTATGTTAACTTTTTAATCTGTTTTGACAGAAACCTGATTAAATAATGGAACAAGAGAGAAAACGTACGTTTGGTGAATGTTTATTAAGCTGAGTATACGCTCTAGTGGATCTCTAGTCTAGTAAAACCCCTTCATCTGCTTTTCTCTGCATAGTTGTAATTCTTGATCAGTGATTGTGATGAGCTTTCAGTTCAGAGGCCTACAGGGCTTCTAGGAGAGAGTAGAAATATAGCATATCTCCTTGGTACAGAGAAATACATTCTACCCTTGAAGTTAATACTTCAGAAGCATTCTTGAATTCAGTGTGTTCAAGCGTGGTGGTTGGTCATTTTTTCTCCCTGTATGCCTGAGGTCTTCTGGATGACTGATGAACATAGATGATCTGTTATGCGCTTTCGCCAGGTAATTTTTGGATATCTGTATCTGGTTCCCCTGCCCAGATTATGAGAAAAAAAACTCCAACAAAATAACATCTTAATAACCTTTTTTCTGTAGACCCATTGCCAACATTGCCACAAGAGGAAGTGTATATTTTAGTGCTGTAAATACTTTTCCAGATATAAATACATCTGACAGGATAGCAAATGATTTCCTTTTCATGCTTGCAATTTTTGTTGTTCCATTAGCACTGATAATAGTTATCTCTGCATAGATAAATAGAATTCCCTACCCCTAATTAATATATTGTTCAAACAAATTATATGTATGTTTCTACCTTTTAAAACCACTTGAATTAAAAGAAGACATTTATTGTTCAAATATCTAGTCAGACATCTTTCTGCGATTTTTTTCCCCATTGATTCATTTCCATTATGTATTTTGAATGATACAACTTGAAAGCTTGTATTTGAAAGGTATATGTTAAGGAAACTTCCCAGTCTGACCATTCAGAAGACTCTCTGGCAGTATTGTGATATCTGTAGCAAACTGCTACAATTCGTGAATGGAAATAACATTATTTTTAAATGACAATGCAATGCAGTCAGTTTGGATTCTTGACACAGTCAGTGGGTTTGTTTTTACACTTCCCCACCATGATTCTACAGTTAGAAATTGCAATTAGAATGTGCAATTGAAATTGCACTTAGAAAGTGCAATTATTCCATTGAGAGATTCAGAAAATAAAACGTCTGATTTTTTTGAACACTAGTTCTTCAGTCTTAGCATCTATTTGTTGATTTGAATAAGAAAGGATGCAGTCTTTTACAAGAGTAAAAGCACATTTCATCCCAGCACATTTAATGGGAACTCTTTAATGAACAGAAATGGGAGCAGCAGCAAGGTTGTGCAACACTCCCTGCATACAAGTTGCCTAAATTTTTTTGAAAAAAGATGAGGGCAGGAAATTTTTAGAATCAAAAGTGGCAGTAAGGAACAAAAATTTTACTATTAATAGAAATTCCTTCCATGTTCCTTGCTTGGATTTGGCCGTGGGGATGAAAGTTTCCTTGCAGTCTGCTGTGTTTATGGCAGAGATGGGAGTTCTGCTTTAACTGACATTGTCCAAATCCCTTTTATGAGAAAGTTAACAAGTGCTTAGAAATTTTGCCAAACCATTACTCAATTAGGTTGATATATTCCATGTCAGATATCTGCACGAGCCAAAACACCTCTATGTCAAGCAGCGGGGCTGAGAAAGTACATTGTTTTGCCACATTGCATGTGAAGTGCTCTAGCTGGATATCCAAAAATGAACAGGAATTTAAATATATTCCTTGTCATTACCTCCATACCTTCATAAGGAGAAGAGGACTAAATTTCTGCTACTCCTTGTCCACTTTCCCTCCACATCTTCAATATAATGCAGAGTAGGTTGATTTTGATCTTGATTTTTTTGATATAAATGCTAGATTTCTGTACTTCAGCCAGTAACCTGATAATATGGTCCTGCACTTCGTGGAAATATGAATTCCCATAGAACAGGAAAAAGATTTTTCTTTCCTAAACTTTTCTTTTTCTCATCAATAATTTTTCATTTCTTAAATATAAAGAAATTAAAATAAACCACAATAGCGAAAAGCAGTTCTGGGCCTATAAAAATTACTGCAGTAGCTTTAGGAAAATACTAAATGGACCAGCTATTGAAGGGATCCTGCATTTGAAAGGTGGATACATTTTTTGTGCAGTGATTGAAACTGATCTTGTCACCAAGTTATCTTGGTGAGGCTGACTGTGCAGGGAGGTTTCATCTCTGGGGATGACAACAGAAAGAAGGGGCAGGATGTCAGGACCACCGTTTCCACAGTTCAGGGACTTTGGCTCAGTGGGCTTTCAGTGGGCTAAGATTGTGGGCTAGTAGGAAGTTAAACATGTTTACAACAACCCTATAAAAAATCTGTCCAAACTGATTTTTTTCCCCCAAAAGGTACTCTGTTTTCAACAAAATAACAAAATCTAAAGGAAAATATTTTGTTGGATTTTTTCCCCCAACTAGCTCTAGAATATGAAATTACAATATGAAGGCTGGATAGAAGCAATCATAAGGAGTACCAATTTATTTTTTGGGGGATAGAATTAACCTTAAATATTGAAAATTATTTAAGATACTATGGATGCTCTTCTGGTATGCAGAACCTAGTTAGCACAGACCAGACTGACCACTGGTTCAGACCCTTTAGATCCACAAACGTGAATGAATTGGTGCTGGTTTTGCTGAATGGGTTTCACAAAATTAATAATAAGAAAATATATTGCCTTCAGTATGATCGATGTTGTGGCATGAAGAAGGATGAGAAATTTATGGAGTAATTTGCTTTCACTTGCGGAAAAAACAGCTGCATTGAAAATCTATCAGGAGAAAATTAAAGTAAGGCTGAAATAAGCAGTCATGTTAGTCTTCAGTAGCAATGCTGAAACGGAAGAAGTGAAGGCTTTGAAAATTTGAAATGCTAATGAGCAATAGAAAAGAATAGCCAGTTTAATTTAATTTTGATACTGTATACAAAATGATGTTCTATCTTAATAGAACAGACCATGTGACAAAATTTCTCTTCCTATTTGTATCACAAGATTGCTTCCTTTCACTTTACAGAAGAGTGCTGTTTTGTTACACCTTAGTAACCATCCTTACTGAGATGCAAACATTGATCTTTATCCTGTTTCATGTATATTTTAATGAATTTCATAGGTTTTGCATTCAGGTCTTAATTACTTTCATATAGAATATTCTGCATACAAGAAGGGGGGAAATCTGAGTGCACTGCCACAGTAATTCTACTGCATAAATCTGCTACCGTGGAAGATCTAAATAGATTCCATTTTTAATTTGCCATGAAGCAAAGATGAAAACTAAACATGAAAATGATTTTTATTTATTTGGAGACTAATATTAAAAAAATTAGAGGCTTTAATTTCTCATGAAAAGACAGTGATGGCTGTTTTTGGTATGAAAATGAATAGAAAATTTTTCTGTAAGTTTAATTATTTTTATTTAAAATTATATAAATTAACAGGCTTTATCAAGCATATGGAAGTCTGCCTGTTTCCATGCTAATGAAAATGTATATTTAAATATGAGAGCACAATGCTGAATTTCTGAAAGAAATAGGGACTAGATCCAGTAAACCTGATGAACTGGATCTGCAGAGACTGGGGTGTGAAAAGACTGAGGCTGCTTAACCCACTCTTTAGGCAACAGCTCTGTAAATGAAAATTGCATACTGTTCCAAGGTTCCCTGTTACAACACTTAGGAAAACACACATAACTCAGAAGAAGACACAAACTCATCATCCTGTTTGGATGGGAAGCTGCTGGAATCTGTGCAGAGGTGCTTCAAGCCACACAAAATGGAAACACTGCTCTCAGGCGTGTTTCTGCAATGCCACCTTCTTCCTCAATATGGATGCCTCTGGTCCCTTCAAATTCGAATGCCAGATGTCCACTTGAAGACAGGTATCTGTAATCTTTATTCCAAAGGAGGAAATTCTCCTTAGAGGAGGGTAAGTTAGTTATTTCTACAGCTGCATATTTCTTCTGGCCATGTGTCTTAGAGCAGTCGCTCCATTGGTGCTTCGGGCTACGGAGATTCAAACTCACATCTCTTCTAGGCTCTTTTGGCAGGTGAGGACACTTCAACATGCCTTAGGAGAGGGAAAGAGACAAGGAAAAAGTAACTGCAGACCTGTGGACTAATGCATATCACTCTCATCTCAGACAAC
>QWTY01033757.1:8861-26657 GCA_008033365.1 Pseudorectes ferrugineus
GGGGGGGGGGGGGTGTGTGCTGGTGTTTGAAAAAATGTGCTCTAACTTCTGAAGAGTGCAGACATCTTTTATGCTTTTCGGAGGGCTAAAAAGCACTGGCATTTTCTTGATTGTTGTATTTTTCCTTGTTATTTTAATTTTTCACATTGAGCATAATCATTTGGGGTTTCTGTTTCAGTTCTGCTTCCTTGCTGTGCAGTGTGTACTCTTGGCAGGGGAATCTGAGGGAGAGGGCTTTCCAAGGAGACCTTGCTCTGACATAATAATGTGGACTGGGGACAGTGCACTCTGCCAGCATACTATTTCATAGATGAACATAGCAATGAGTCAAAATTTCACTGGCTCTCCCTCTTGAAAAGTAGGGATGTTTACTTCAGGAGCCAGGTAGTGTCTGAATGAGCTGTGCCCTTTCTGCTTGTAGGATTCTGTATTGATATGCTGCCAGCATCTTGTCCCAAAAGATTTCAGGCAGCAGAAGAGAATGCTCCTCCACTTTCAGTCGGGTATATATTTCTCCTCATAGTCATGGTGCCCAGTGAATTGGCAATATGCATCTTACCTTTTGCCTAGGTGAATTATGACAGTGTTGAAATGTGAATGCAGTATATCTTTGTACAATTTTTGGTGTACAGACAAAACCAGAGCTGACCTGATAATCAGAGTTTAAATCTCTCTTAATAGGGATGTTGTAGAGTGACAGAGCAGAGAGGGAAGCTCTTCCTCAAGCAGACACTGAAGTGCATCAACCACTGGAGCTCAGTTTGAATGCAATCCTCTCTTGTAAACCCACAGGCAAAGCTTAGCGAGAAGATTCTCCTGTCTATGACTGGTGGCCTGTCTGCCTGTGCTGCTCTCACTTTTAGGCTGGATCATAGCAACTTTTGCATTTTGGAAGGTTTGGTCAGTACAGAATGTGATTGCTGGCTCACTCAGTAATGTGTCGTGTGGAGAGCACAGGCTGGGGAACCCCATGGTTTTCCTTATTTAAAGAAATTAACATTATAAAATGTGCAGTCTTTAACTTTGTAACAGAAACAGAAGAGAATTGTACAAGATGGAAATAAACATGGGAATGCTTAAGCACCCAGAAACAATGGGATAGCTTATTAAAGGAAAGCGGGGGGAGAAAAACCCAAAACATTAAAATGAGTTTCTTCTTGGTGGAAATCTTAGAGACAAGCAACTTGTTTTGTGTTATGATTCCTTGGAAAGACAGTACTCTGCACAGCTGTTAGCCACGTAAGAAAGAAATACATATGTGCATATCCAAGTGTGAATATTCACTTACTAATCCAGTTTCTCCAAATACTTGGAATGAAGCTTTCAGCAGTGCTTGTTAGATTTAAAAAAAAACAAACCAAAAAACATCCCCTTGAGAAACTATGTTCCAAAACCTCAATTCTTATTAGGAAATGAAGCAATTTTCTTGTGGCATAAAAATAATCATGCTTTGGGTAAAAGCTTTCAAACATATGGCCCACAGAAATAGCAGGCTTCAGAAAGATTTATCTTAAACAGTATATAAACAATTTATCTTTGCACGTGGAAGCTGCACATCAGATAAAACATGTTCTTGCAAAGTGCCGTTCCTTAGAAAAACGTCTTCAGTCTCCATCTTCAGGTAAGACCCTGCAAAACTACATTAGAAAATATATCAAATGGTACAAATGTGTAGGAAAGAAGACAGTAATTCCCCCACTGCTTTGCCAGTGACACATGAGCCAATGGTACAGGGTTTGTGGGGTCTTTTTAGTTGCTAGGCTGAGTTATGGAGGGGAAAAGGTATGGTTTGTGCATTTTGTCAACCACATAAGCAAGTTTTAATATACCAGTTTGAGTAGAGTGTCTTTCTCATTATACATTGGACGAAAATAGACATCTATTGCACAGACATAAAATTATATTGTTTTTTCATCCTCTGAGATGCCTAACAAAAGGAAGAGACATGATCTAATTCAAGTCTGTGAATAAAGAGCAAAATATAGTTATCTGACGAGGCCAATGGTATCTTTTCATGAAGACTTTAAGTAGCCAGCCTTTGTGTCACTGCACAATCTTCATGGTTGCAGGAGCTTAGCGGGAAGCTTAGAGAGCTTTGCCTGTTTTGCTGCTTTTCTCATCAGTGCCTTAATGCCTGCTGATTAAGGGCTCATAAATCTTTGCAATATTAGCAGAGGAGTCCATTTCCATAGCAAATGGCAACACTTCCCTGCCTCCTTCTAGCTGTTATCACACACGTGTGGCATATACTTGTAGGTATCATTGTCACACTCATGCCATATATTCTGTGCAATGAATGCTCTCTTCCTGGAAACCTGAACCTCTTAACCACTGCTAGAGAGTAGCCTTTACTCTCGAGGTCACCTAACTTGGCAAGTCAGTGAGTTAATGGGTCTGAAAAGATTATCCTAGACCAAAATTGATGTAAACATTCTCCTTTCAATGTAGAACGTATGGGCTTGCATGCCTTTCATCTTTCGCTGCACATTCCAGATGTTTGCTTCTTTCCTCTCATCGTATATACATGATGGGATAGATAATGTACTGAGTTGAGATTTATGTCTGAGGCATGATGTGTTTGTACTCTGCTTGATTACACCTTCTTTTTCCCTTTTATTTGGGAAAGGAGAAGTACCTTAAAAGCCTTTTTTTAATTCAGGTTTGATTTGTTTATTCAGTGCTTTCCAAAAGCAGTCTGGTTGGTGTTCCTCATCCCCTCTATTTCCTCTGCTGTTCCCCTGCAATATATCTCCTTTCAGTTTAGGGTGACTCTATAACTTGGTTGCTTTGAAAAAGTTCCAGAACTTCAACTCAAAATTTGCTTTGGAAAGGTCCATGTTAAAAAATAAATAATTAAATATCTAACTAAACAAACAAATAAATAAATATCATCAACATAAAACCAGATTTTTAGCTTGATTTTTTTTGACAATCAAATGCTAATTTCTAATTTTTCCCCAGGAGATGCACTAATATGCATTCGCTATTTAAGATTATGGGGAACACCTTAAAGTTACAGTGGGTGTTTCAGTTTTTATCTTTCATTGAATGTCAGCAGCCCTTAATGGCTAAATGCGATTAAAAATTTTATTTTGTTTTTTGGGTTCAACCTGAAGGACTCTGAAACTGAACTACTGTTAACTTCTCTTCTATATGGGCGATTTTTAAATTTTTTTTTCCTCATCCAAATGTCATTTATTTTTCCCAAACAAGCATGATAGGTCTGTTAATAAATGTCAGAATCTGCAGACCACAGTTATTTCTACTTTTTTCTGTTTTTCCAGTGTTCTTTATTTCACTGCGTCCATCCAGAATAGATTCCTTTTTTCCTCAATTCAAGGAGGATGCAAACAGAGTTGATGCAAAATCAAAATGTAAACTCAAGTATCAAGAAAAGGTATTTAAAGAAAAAGGAAATGTTTTTGAACTAGGATAACATTGCCATCTGGAAAAAATTATTTCACTCAATAATTTGATTTGTTAAATATATTATTTCTCTTAAATTAGACAACTGTGTTGTCTAACTATGCATCTATTTCTCAACTGATTTTTAGAGAAACTATTTTGGAGGATGTTTTCCCCACAGCTTTCTTGATTCTGCACAATTCCACCAGTTTCTGTTAGTTTCCTAAATTCTACGTACTCCTGTCTTTGCCATCCCTTGCCTTTACTGCCACTACCGCCCACTCTGGGTTTGGCACCTTCTCTCTTTAGTAGCAGGGAATTTTTAATCAGTGATCTTGGCACACAGAGTAACTTTCTAGGCATGCAAAGTCCTTGTGAAGGGCCTTGTTACCATGACACATAGCCTTAGTTTACCTGAACCCTTAATATACTTTACATTAAGCTTCGCCGAGAGATTCCATGGATATGTTTCCTCTCGAGTTTTAGGAAAAACAAAATTCAAAATTCTTGAAGAACAATAAATTATTCAGGTATCCTTGAGTTAAAAACACCATGTAACAAAGGGATACATGGGAGGGAACACTCACCTGGTGGTGAAAATGCATAGAGGAAATTGGTCTTCATGAAATTGTGTGCTTGCATCTGTAGTGCCTTGGTCTGACATGTGAGTTTGTAAACTTCTTAGCTTTTCAGAAGACACTATTTAAGGCTTTTATCTAGCTACTGAAAAAAAAAAAAAACCCAGCACTCTTAAAAGATAAAACATTGAGACTAAAAAATAAAAATAATTTTTAGCGCAAGGGAGCATATGCAGAGGTAAATTTTATCTTATGTATTTTGGGCTTTTACATGATATGGGGTATGATGGCATGCTTCCACTTTGTATACTTTTATACTTTATTTCAAGGATAAATCACCTTTATCATGTGATAAATGTGTGTATCTGTACAGAATTTTTCAAATTGTTTTAACAAATTAGACCAGCTAAAACATGAAATCGATTTTTTCTTTCTCATAATTTCTAAACTTCTCACAAACTGCTAGATCACCTTCCAATTATTAATATCCCATTTGGTCAGACTGTAGGAATTATGTAAATTCTCTCTGGTGAAAGAAGGAAATTTGTAATAAATAAAGTATCGGGCGGAAAGAAACTCGCAGTAAATGAAATGTCACACTAAAAGAGGCTTGATTATTTTATTTCTCTTGGCAGTTTTCTAAGTGTTTGCCATGAATTCAAAAACCACTCTCAACAAATTTACTGTATGGATCTTGGGTTCTTGGGGCTGCATTATTGGAAAGCTGGAATTTATGTCTGTTACACTGTTGTGTATGAAAGCATAAATTAGGATTGTTTAAAAGAAGGCACTCAGCAACTGTGATTGTCTGCAGAGTAATTCTCTCCCATTAATATCTTAAATTGGTCTTGTGCCTAATTTGCATGGCTAATTCATTAAGGGCTGTTTAATCCAGTCCTTAGTAGATTCTTTGTCTGCATGAGCCTTCTGTAAGAGTAGACAAGCTTGAGATGTGGTGCTCTATAGTCCCTTGGCATAGCAGTTACCTGTGTAAGGCCCAGGAAACCCCTCCTCTCCCTGGTGTCACTTCCACCTGTAACAGGGGATCCTTCTGCTGCCCGGAGGAAAGGACTGATGGTGAAAAAACAGTGAGCCACTTTAGCAAGTATAAACTCCTGTGACATTTTCTCTTGTATTTGCTGTGTTTTCCATCACAGTGTGGGCATATTATCTCCTAGTGCTCTTGTCCGTAACACTTCGCTTTCTCATTCTAAATATAATTAATTAATATTATGTTAAGATAATAAATATAATATTACACTGCAATAAAACCAGTTTTAAAGTTTTGCTGTACACACTTAAAGTACTGAAACTGGAATTATGCTAAGGAATAGAGATGGTGTTCTCTTGTTGATCCTGACACTTTAGGGCTTTAAAGATATTTGTTTATGTGATATGATGAGATTATAGTGTTGTGGAGAATGTCTGCAAGCCTTTAGTGAAAAAAAAATGAGAAGTCATATTTTGCAGATCCTAATTTTCTGTAGTTGACTGAAAGGGTAAAGCTTGTTTTTTCTTGCTTTGCACTGATGCATTTCATTCTGATTTTAAAACTCAGAATTCTGCTTGTGTTCTTCTGTATAACAACTTTTCTTATCAACTTGCTTACACCATGTGAAACATAAAATCGATGTTGCAGGCATGCATTTGTTTTTACATTATGATATAATCTGTTTCTTTATCTTTCAAAATTCTAATTCAGCTTTTCCTTTCTCCTGTGACAGGATGACAAGGACTTGGTTCATGAGTTTGTTGTTGCTGAAGGTCTGACTTGCTTAATCAAAGTGGGAGCAGAAGCTGACCAGAATTATCAGAACTACATTCTGAGAGGTAAGGAAATTGTTTTTAGTGCTTGGAAGCTCTCACAGATCTGCAGCAACTTGCTGTGTAAAGTGTCTTTGAACTTGCTTCTCAGTTTGGTCCTGATTCTTTCATGTTATGCTAGAAAATTGAGGGAAAATTAATACTCACCACTGAGCAGAATGAATTGGAATATTTGGAATCTTGATAGTCTCCCCACTGTCCACCTTTTTGTGTAGATTATACTGCAAATATCTAATTCTAAGAAAGGAAAGGCATTCTAAAGCCTTTACTGGATAACTGTATCAGAGGGCACAGAACAAAATAACTGCTTGGAGTGTGGTCATCTTTTACAAAGGAGCTGCTGTGAGCAGGTTGGATGCAGCAGGAGTAGTTTCGTGAGCTGTGTTTCTCTCCTTTCTTGCAGCGATGGGTGGCTGTTGACCTCCCAAGTTATGAGGGTTTTCTCCATGCTGCTTAGACAGTTCCAAAGTACCAGGGAAACAGAGAGGGGCAACACCCAGCCTGCTCCATCACCCTGTTGGGAGATGTGTTTTCGTATTGCCTCTTTCCCTTGTGGTGCAGCAGAATGCAGCATCATCAGTGTCTGTGGATATCATGCAGTATCCATGGAATAAACAGGGAGAAAGTCATACCTTAAGGGGTCATTTGGCTGGGAACAATTTTTAGCTCTCTGATATTTTGGAGTTAAACAGGTAATGAGAGGTTTATGTTCTGTTCTTTGCACTTAAAGGATAACTGGCAAAGGTAGGGTTTGGAGAGTGATTTGGAAAAGGTGTGCTATGTGATTAGAAAGCTGATTTCCTCTATTGTGGCCCAAATGGATGTGTGTGTTTTTCATCTAGCCAGGAAACCTAGGCTGTAAATTTGGAGAGTTTCTTCAGTATTTTGAGGGAAGAACAGTCACTCCAAGGGATCTTTGCTGCTGGATGATCTCATAGTAAATAGAGACTGCTTACGAATGCATAGTTGTGGTAGATGGCTCATTTGAGTTTTCTTAGACTGACGTATATAGCTGTATTTAAAAATGTCACTTTGATGTATTGCTAAAACTCAAACTACACATTGAGGAGTAAAAAAAACCCCCAGAAATAAGTAGAAGGATTTTGTAAGATCCAGAAATGCTGAATTATAGAAAGCAAGGATTCAAATAGTAAGTGGGGCTTCATGCGAAGACATTGAAGATAAGACCAGCTTTCGGAGGTGTAAAAGAAACAAACCAGTAGTACAGAAATTATGTTCTATGTCAATAGCTGTGCAGTCACATAAAGTACTTGAATAGTAGACAAGGACACTGAAACATGCAATAAAAAGTTTCTGGGAGAAAACTGGCCATAGATGCTCTCAGGAAATTCGGGCTGGAAGCAAAATAAAAGTGCTGTATGGGACAGTCTGGCCCTCAGTCTAGGAGCCTTCCCCTTCTCCTTCCCCTCCCATATTCTAATGCATCCAGCATTCAAGGAGATATAATGGTCTCTTTCTTGTTGTGGCTCTCAAGAGCTTGGTTCCATAATCTAAAATTAGAAATTTTCAAGTGAATTCAATGAATGATAAAACAGAGCCTTAGTGCCAGTGTCCACAGCATCATACAAATGAAATTCATCTTGTTGCATTGTTATTAGCATGTGATTACAGCTTGTTCAAAATGAATATAACTGATAAACAAACAAAACAACAAAACAAAAAACTAACTATGTAGAAGTATGCCATAAAGCTAAAAACATTATTTTAGGAAGATGCCTTTAGGGATTGGTAACTTCTGAAATCAGGTCTTTTTTTTCCCCACATTGCTGCTGAGTGAAGCTGAAATTTCTCTCTGGGGAGTGTATCCTAGCATCTTTTACAATAATACAATTTTTCTGTGTGATGTGGGCTTCATTTCAGAACCAAAATTGGTCTTGATTGTCTTTGAGGAAGTTCAAAGCTTGTTACAGCTCCAAAATTATGTCAGGTAGTTTGCAGTTCCAGGGGCCAGCATGTACTTTCTGAATAGGTCTGCGTGTGCAATGAGATAAAGATAGGTTTGGAAGTACAGTATAGCCAAACAATCTTATCTGAATACATTGAGGAGGGTGCTGAAAAGAAGCATTAAACACATCATGTAAGAGTGTTTCTGGTATATTATTTTTGGAAGATCATAGTGATTGGTTAGGGCTTTTTTTGTGGCAGTTGTGTGTACTTACTGTAGTGCTGCATTTTACTAAACCCGGAGTACTGGTAAATAGGTGAATAAATTTTACTGGAGGTACATCACAGTTAGCACAGAGGTGGTCCTGTATGCTCTAAGATTAGTGTTAAGTAGTGGAGATTTGAGAAGTAAAAAGTAGTCTTCTTTTAGAGATTCTGTGCCTGCCTGCTGTGGTGTCCTTGTTCTGCAGATCCTTTTCGAGTGGAATATATTCTCCTTATTTTCATTGCATTTAACCTAAGTCCTAAATAGATGGGATTGCTCCTAAGTTCCATATTCTGGCTGCATTCCTCCAGTACCTTTGGTGTCATTCACTCTTTTCCTCTGGCAATACTAACTCAGCTTGCAGGGCTTGTGACAGTAAGTGGCAGCCTAGGCATGGCATTGCCTCCTTTGCTTCAAGGACTCACCCACATGAGGCTGTCCGTCATCTTGACTGAGCAGTTTCCCAGTGTTTCACATCAACTTGTTTGCCTGCACTCATCAAGAAATAGCTTTGTACCTTGGAGGGAAAACAGTCTGGAAATTCACATATACTTAACAGCTGCAGGTGCTTCAGTGAGTTCCAGGTACAAGTTATCTCTCGAGGACATTTCTTTCCTTTTTCCAAAGTCCGTGTTGTTTCACTCTAATGTTTCCTGGTTGCGAATTTCTCCTTCGGGGTTTTGATTTGGTTCAAGCCAGACTGAGCTGCCAAAAAATTATTAAATATGAGTAATGAAAATTTTAGTTACTTTAATGGGTAAGTGAAGAGAAGGTAAGTGTGGCTTTTACATGCATGAGAAATCCAGACAGTTTATTGTTGAGTGCTAAGGAATAACTGTTTATTTCTGCTCAGGTCCCCTGAACTAGAGTTGTTTGACAGTACCTTTCCCAAAGTGTTCCCTTTTGTCAGCATATAGCCTATAGACTGGAAACCAACATTAGCCAGGGCTTCTCTCGAGGGTTACTTTTTTGAAAGGCTAGCTTAGAAAACACCTTTTGATCCTACCCAATTAACAGTTCTTAAAACTAAATTTATTCTCCAATGTTCCTTTTAATTATTATGGACATCTAAAGAAACCATGTTTTGAGGGACTTTTTCCCCCCCATGGAAACAGGCTTGTTTTCCTTTTGTTATTTCCTCCCTCTTCCTTTTTTTCCACAAGGATCCATAAGGATGATGAACTTCACTGATAGCACGAAAGTTAAAATTTTCTGTCCCAGTTACAAGACTGCAGTATGGTGGATGTTACCTAAATATTCCAAAATAAATGGGAATAGGTTAAACGTAATGACTATGTCCATAACTGATGAGGATTAATATAAATCTTATTGTAATTTTGAAGATTCTTTGGAAATCGTTTTGAAATCATGTTCCTTTCACAGAATGAGAAAGCAACACATGAAATGCTATGGTAGCCTTCATGTTTTCTGATAATTAGGCTGGTGCTGTTGGCAAGGCGAGGAAAAAGAAGTAGCTTGTGTAGACCAAGGCTTAATTATTTTAAAAATATACTGAATAAGTAAGCTATGAGGGTTCAGGGATGACTTTGCTGACGCTGTGATGTGAAGAGTTCTGCCTGGTGGGATCCTGCGCTGTCTGTCCCTCAGATAAATGAGAAGGTCGTCAAAAGGTCATCGAGCCTCGTTTGTAGAGTGTAATTGTGTACTTGGGTCCCTATTTGCCTGCTTATGGATTCAGATCAGTATTTAGAAGTATCCATAATTAGATATTGTTCTTGTGGTCTGAAAGCACGAGCTGTGTGTTCAGTCTGAGCAGGCAAAGGCCTTGACCTTGCTGCAAGGTCTAAGGAACTAAGGCTGAGGAAAAAATAGGACAGCAGTCAGTGCTCCTACTAGACTATGCTTGAATCAAATTCAGCTTTTGGATGCAGCTCTGATTTAGTGAGAGCTGTGTGCTTATATGGAGAATAAGAATTTGAGTGTCAAGTCTGGATGAGAGATGGTTTCAATTTTGTTTGGCAGTTTTGAATTTCTAGTGTTGGGGTTTTTTTAAAGAAGAAATAAAAACAAGTGCTTGGAGGAGCCTAGGAGTTACAATTTGAGGTAATATTTGTGCCTTAAGTTAACCCCTCTCCTGTAAAATGCCAAACCAATACTATAATCTAAAACTAAAGATAAGTAGAATCATAGAAACATTTATGTTGGAAAAGGCCCTTAATATCATTGAGTTCAACTATTAACCTAACACTGCCAAATCCACTATGAAACCATGGCCCTAAGCACCATGTCTACATCTCCTTTAAATATATCCAAAGACAGTATAGTCAAAACTTCAATAATTTGTACTTAATTCAATAATCTGGGCAGAACATCAGGTTGCAGTAGAACCAGTAGACCATTTTCCTGTCCCAGACACTCTGCACTTCTGATAAAGTCTTAAAGTCTTGTGTATATCTACAGATATTGGTGCAAGCACAGAAGATTATGGTAATGGTCCTGGTTGAGGGAGCTGACATACTCTGAGGGACAGTGACATACCATTTAAGAGGATTAAAGGTTGATAAGTTCATACACAAAGTCAACAGCATCATCAGTCTGATAGAACAGCATCTTTATTATTGTGCCCTACAATTTTTTCCTTATAAATAATAAACGTAGTTAGTTTTGGAATTGCATTTGTACAAGCATGCTTTTATCTTCATGCAGGTAGAATGAGTGTATAATAATGCTCTTATATTATTTTTTTGCATGGTTTTGTCAGACCTTTCAGGACTTTAAAGTAATTTTATGAGGAACTTTTACCAGAAAAGTCCTATATAAGTTCTAAAATGTAAATAAGAAAGAACTGGGTGTCTTAAAACACTAAAATCACATGTGAAACATAACTCCAAGGCACATTTTGATCTTTGTTAAATGCTTAAATTATGAGGGATCCATTAAAACAGTTTCCTTCAAGCCTGATAGCTGCAATTTGCACAGATGTGAACTGCCAGTGATGGAGAAGTTCCCAAGAGGAGCAGTGACTTCCCAAGGTAGAGCAATGAGAACTGAGGAGCCTGATAGTTTCCAGTCCCCTACTGAGGCATAAGAATGGGGCAATATTTTGATTCCTCACCTGTCTAGCTGGTAAATGGGAGCCAACCTGTGCAAAGGGATGGATGAAGAGAAAGAACGTAGTTGTGTCTGGGTAGTTACTCTTTTAGTAACCTCAGCTTCCTACTGCAGCAAGGTAATTCTAAATCTGTATTTTGCACATGCTTTTAATTATACAGTACAGTGTAGCTGACAACAATAAAAAAATGGAAAGAAATTACCATAAGAGCTACTAGTTGTAAAGCAGAAAGTGACTGTGCTGTTGGAATTAGGAGACACTGAACTGTTTGACAGGGTGGTTGGACATACACAGGAGCCACCAGAGTCAGTCAGAACTACAGATGAATGCCCAGGCAGGGTGTCAGGTTTTCCAAACTAACAGGCAAACAGCTCAAACACTGACATGTACCAAAGCCACCAACAGTTACGCCTATTTATAAAGCCAGAGGCATGCGATCCCACCTGCATGCCCATTTTGGAACCAAGAGCTGTGCTGCGTATTCTGGGAAATCAGATTAAATTCCTGAAACGACTCAGTGCTGGATGGTAAAAGACCATCTGCTTACTGTCTGTCACCAGGACACCGTGTGTGCCCGAAGATGTCAAGGAGCTAGAGGAAGTTGAAGGTGAGGGTGAGGTTTTGCAAGCAGGCAGTGGAAGCTGCTGCTGATAACCCTCTCATTCTGAAAGCCAGGCATGAAGTTATCAGCAAGCTGGTGGCATTTCTGCACTGAGCCAACTGCTACTAGGAATGCTTGGGGTTTGGAAGTGTGCTCTCTGTAACGGGGGGATGATCTGCTTCCAGGAATTGGCTGGTTGTTTTTATCAAAAAGACCCCTCGTTATTTACAAGGATATGAATGTTTCCAGTGCTCTTGAACTTTCCTCCCTCAACCTGATAAATTATGTGGCTTTGGCCTTTCGCATTAAAGGTTAGGTATTACAAAGCATTTAGCATAGAGAAGCACGTTCTTCTGCAGTAAATGTATATATGGGAAGCAGGGGTTGTGTAAATAACAAAAAAATGGAAATAAAGTCTGTGAGAGGCTATTTCTATCCTAAATAGACATGTCTTGCTGGTTGGTATTGCAGCAGTAAAACAGCTGGTAGTAATGTAAGTTTAGTAGTGAAAAGGGATCTAATACAGAATACTATGCATACCTTTGCAATATTCCTGTTTTAGTATGAACTGGAGAACTGTTTTAAGTTTTCCAGCTGTAGAAAAGTATCCCAGCCCCAAGTAAATAGGAATAGACAGCACTTGATTAGGCTTACCTTTGTATTTCTTTCTTTTCTTGAAGTCAGGTATGAAAACTTCCCTGACTTTCTTAACCTTCAGTGTGCAGGTATCCATATGCAACTGTGAAGTTCCTGTATATGTCTCTACATATTCAAGTTGTCTTCTTATGTGCAGTACTTTAAAATGATGTAAACTTACCACTCAATCTCAAAGTAGCTGCAGTAACAGCCTGAGCTTTAAAAAGAAATTGGGTGCCTGTAGCTTGATTACTTGGGAGTGTTGTTTCTGAGAGAGACTTGCTGGCACAGTCTCATGGTAAATTCAGTTCTTTGACCTTTCTGTCGAGTCTTTCAGAAAGCTTATCAGAGTTCGACACTTGTCCTGTGGGCATTTCAAAATTCATATCCTTCATTTTTATGTTGGACGTCAGACCACAGTTCCCATGGAACCTTACCAACAGATGGCAACTCCACCTGGAAGCTGTCATGCCCACATAGTACAGGGCAGCTCCACATGGAGATGCAACCTAGGTTTCCTACCACCACTAGGAAAAAACCCACAAAATAAAACACACCAAACCAAGCCACAGTTGTGTGAGCAAGTTAGTAGCAGATTAGTGTAGCTGTGCTAACAAGACCTGTTAATGAGCAGCACTGCTGAGCTGAGGTACATCCTGGCAGGGATGCAGCCATGCCATCTCCCTTTGTGAAATGGTCTACACTGCCAGTTTTCCATCAGTGAACATTATAGGTACTGTTTCTTGTAGTTGACATCAAAAGTAACAGTCCCAGAAAAATCAGACCTATATACCTGATGGCTCAGTACCTCTTTCTGCTACGTGTGCAGAAACCTCAAGATGTGCCTCTTCTTGAAAAGCCATGAAATGAAAAAATACAAATGGATTTGGCATCCTGATTGATGAACCCTTTAGATCAGAAATAATGAGGTTACAATTGTCTTTGTTATACCAGAAGAAAAGGGCACATTATCCTATCTCCATGATTAATAATATAAACACTAAACCTCCTTGTCTCAGTACGGGAATCCTCTTTCACTTCTGCAAATATCTCTTTAAGACTAAATGCATTTGTTTACGTGTACAGGGGTAGTTGGGAGAGCTTGACGTTGGAAGCCATGCAGTTTAAGAAGAGGGAAAACATCCTATTTGCTTTCCACTCTACACTTACAGCATTTCCTTTCTCCATTTCTCATCTGCATATTTTAAAATGATATCTATTAAACTTGTTCTATGCACGCATTACACTGAGTTCCCTACTGAATACAACCTTAGGCTTTCCCTTAGTTGTTGGAGCAAGCACTGCCCTCTCCTCTGTCCTCCTCCTCCCTCCCTTCTCCCTGGATGTGATTGTGATGTGTGATCCATCTGGAAGCAGAGCCAGATGGTCCTCACACAGAGAGTACAGTACAAGTCCTCCCAGTCTGGGATGGGAATTGGCATTGAAGCAAATTTGAGTTCAAAAGTTTAACCACCCTATAGTAATTTACACATCTACAAAAAAACTGAGCTGTTCCTTGCTCCGTGCATGATATGAAATGGCCTTTCATGTTGGGACTGCTCATGAGGAGGATGTAGGGTCTACATGGAATTCAGTAATAACATCACCATAAAATTATGGATTTCCCTTGTTTTTAAAGCTGACAGAGGCTGGGAGCCTTTGAGTTGCTTTCTGTCTCTATGAAAATGAATCTTTGGGTTCTGAGTAATTTTTTTTATGCTTTGTGAAATTCCCATGAAATGTGACACCTCAGGCTATGCAGACTCTGTGTAAAATGAGGAACTGAACATGAAAAATGCACATCCTTAACTACTGAGCAAAGAGTAAGTACTTGGGAAGTACTCCCAGGGGCCTTAAAAGCCATTGTGGATGTTTTATGCTTTAACTACTCAAACTTCATGAACAAGCCTTGAAAACAATGTACCGATTCCAACTCATTACAAGTGTATTACAGAGTATTTCTGCCTTTTTGTAGTAATCTTGTAGCCTGAGAGTATCTCATCAGAGAAGGAGAAAATGTGTAGAAAAGTAAAGACATTCATAAGCCAGCACAGACATGAATAATTGCACAAAGTATACGGCTGCTGGTAATTTCACTATAAATTATTTGCATTGAATAGATGCACATAAAACATGTTAAAATATGGTTGGGAAATAGAGTTTGATTATTCTCATTTTGAGATCAGAGGCTTCCACAGCTATTTGTGATGGTAGTTGCTAGGGTGCCACACAGAGTGCTCCATCCTGATACAGAATCAGGGAAAATTAAAGACTTTAAAGGAGAATTGGAAGAGGTAAGGTCAAATAGGTAAGATAATTGAGAGCTGCTGGCTGCTATTCCGTGAAGGTGATTATTGTGTGATATAAGGATGTGACAAAAATGAGGTTCTTCAAATATCTACAGTTAATTTCCATATCCAGATACATTATTTTAAGTCACATATTAGCTCTGTCTGTCTGGAATCCTTGCAAATGTGCATGTGTATGGATTTCTCTCAATCATGTTCTCATAGGTGCAATCAGAAAACTGGACCAGTGAACTGTAAACTCTTAAAATACTTATTTTCATTACCATAAGGCAGTGACCTGCTTTTGAGTCTCTGATCACTACTGCATCAAATACTAAGAAATTGTAGAAGATTGAAGAACTAAAAAGCTAAGCCATAGGACTTGCATGTACTAGCACAGTATTAATTATTAACTGATCATAAATGCTGTGTTCATACATATGTGTCTAAGAAAAATTGTAGAATACTCATAGGCTGATGACAGTGAGGGCTAATCTTAATGAACACATGGGAATATTAATGTTTTTGTTTCTGCTGTGGAGGGTTTCTGCTTGCCTGTTCTTCTGTGCAGCCCTAGGGAGCACCGATGGAGCAGCACATGCCACTCAGGAAAGCAGAACCAGAAAACAGGTGCCTGTGTACATGGTTGGGTGAGAAAAGAGGGAAACTCTTTTGGCTGCTTTGTGATGGAGTGTGAGGACCAGCTTACCTTCTGCCAGCACTACTTCCTACCCTCTTCCTCTGCCCTCTCCACCTCCTTCCACACACAGGACTGGAGACACTGATGGTGGCATTGGAGTGACGAGAGGAGAATGGAGGCTGGTGTCCCCCCACTCCCCACATGTGTGTGAAGGTTGTCAGTGGATGCACAGGCAGGGGCTGAGCAGACTGGGTAAGGCAGCAAATTCAAGGTGCCATGTAAAGGCAGACAGCATATTGTGTCTTCCCTTGGCAAGCCAGAGGGAGAAGAGTTGTACTTGGGGCTCCCTGCCTGCAGTGGGGGGAAGAAGAGATTTATCCCATTCCTACAGTTTTACAAAAAGTGGGGTTTGATACACAATTTATTAATTGTAACATGATTTCTTTCTCTCCATATTGTCAGGATAAGGATTTTTTTTCCTGTTTTCAGTGTGTGAGGCATTTTCAGCTTTTTCCATTTAAATTCTTGGCACTAAAGCTTGTGCTGTCAAGCCAGGAGAGGAGACTATGCCTGCCTCCTGCACCCGAGCAATACAGGATCACTGGCCTGCACTAGCTGCTAAAAATACAGTATCTCTGTTGTTTAGGGTGTGTCTTTCAATAACTTATCACTTTGAAGTTTCTTCCCAGACAATTTAGTGAAGAGACTTTACTGATGTAGGTGCTATGCAAAATAAACCTTTTTTTTTCCTTTGCCTCTTTAATTTGTTTACAGTTCAAAAACAAATATTCTTCTGTCCTATGACCTTCTAAGTGCTTTGGGTTCCCTGAAGTGAAGAAAAGCTAAAAATACTGTTGTGTGCTGTGAGGAGTGCCATCAAATGGCTCTGCTGTTACAGCACATTGACTTGAGTCACTGAAGTGCTACTCAGGATATGCTGTATCTATTGTGTGTTCTAAGTAGGTTTATTTAAATGACAGGTGGAGTCTTAAAGGACTTCTGCCAATACTGGGCAATATCCTGTTTCCTCTTACTTCGCCTTCCTCCTTCTATGTGTTATCACCAGCCTAGACAAGGCTCTCAACTTCCTCTTACCTTCTCTGTCCCTCCCCCTCCCCTCCCAATTCCCTTCTTCAGAGACAACTCTGTGATTTTTAAACTTATGCCCCAGCTTGGCTTTGGGTACAGCAGAGTTGCACAGCACGTACTCCTGATGAGCATCAAGTATCTGTAGTGACAAGGGTCCCTATCTGCAGAGTTTCACCCCGGGTGTTCCCAATCTCAGTACCCTACCCCAGCATGCAGGGAGCAGTCTTGGGAGCAGACACTGGTTTTTACTCAGGCAAAATCCACTCACTGAGCAAAAATTCTGCTTTTAAAGCTGCAACTTCTAAACACGGTTTCCACATTCCTGAAATTCAGTAGTGGGTCACCATAAGCTTGCTTTAGTATTTAGGTCAATATCAGTGATGGAAACATTGACTGTATTGTGTATAAACTATATATATTGGTTGCTAAGGATATTCTTTTTTATGTGCGTGTGATAAATGTTTCTTTTTTTTTTTTTTTTTTCCTAAGATGATTATGGCCAAATGCACTAAGAATACTGTTAAGGTTAATAAACAAAACTCTTGAAAATTAAACATACCTGTCTGAGCTTACTTTGCAGACATGCCTGCCCCCTTTGTGTGGCAGCTGATCCAGCCTTTGATGGCACAGTGGTACAGCTTTTTCCTCAGCTGCTCTGCTTCAGCCAATGAGCACCATTGCACCTGTGCACTTACTGAACACCTTTTAAAGAGCTGCTCTTATCAGCAGTCCTTCCCCAGGCCTTGCAATTTATTTCATGCTATGCAAACTCTGTTATAAAACATTTGTTTTCCTCATGGATTTTTCTGTGGTTTGTCACTAGGTGTTATTCAAGAGCTCAAAGGGCAGCATTATTTTTGTGTGGCAGATAAGGAAATGAGGCACTTGAAAACACATTCTGAATTCAGAGAGAATCAGTAACTCTTAAGTTCTGGTTTGGAGATTGTCCTTGGGCTGGTTTTTCAAACTTGATATGGTATTCCTATTTATTCATTTTTAATCTTTACTCTTAGGGATCTTTTCCTATTCAGACTCTTGCCCAGTCTCTCCTAGTTTTCTTTCTCTGATCTCTCTCTATTTCATGCTTTTCACATCAACTTCCTATAACTTACATCAGTCTATCAGTTTATTTACATCATCAATCCATCCAACAATATTCATAATTTCATTTACATTAATTTCTTCACCAGTTTAAGCTGTCTTAAATGCCTTTTCCTTCCATCACATCTTCCCACCTCTGCACTGTCTGTCCTGGGTTCTGACACCACTGATGGTGTAATGAACTTGACAGAGGAATGTGTTCATCTGAAAAATGGGTATGAGAAGGTTGATATTTTGCTGTTGTTTTGGATTAATTTTTTTTAGTACAGTTGGAGTTACTCGTTCCAGTTCATATTGGTGGGACACAAACTCCTGTGTCAACAAGACCCTGATTTTGATCTGAGACAAACAAATAAGGGAGAGTGTTGCAGTGCCACTATCAAGCACCTAG
>QWTY01033760.1:0-10061 GCA_008033365.1 Pseudorectes ferrugineus
ATGCCTGGAAGTGTCCAAGGCCAGGTTGGGCGGGGCTTGGAGCAACCTGGGATAGTGGAAGTTGTCCCTGCCCATGGCAGGAGGGGTAGAACAAGATGATCTTTGAGGTCCTTTCCAACTGAAATCATTCTGTGGGCATATTTTGATGAAGTAGCAAATCCATCCTGCTGGTTTAGGCTGTAAATCCAGAGTCACTTATCTGCAAAAGGAATGTTACAGGCATGAGCAGCAGTACTACACATTCTGCTTTTGTGCTCCCTGCTATCTCGCTAGGGTTTGTCATCTGATCAGTGAGGGTGAGAGGGGAATGTCATTTAGTGACATAGATCAAAAGAATATCAGGCGTGGAAAATATTCTTCCTAAATCCTGCTATGGCAGAGCAACTACCTGTTCATCAGTCAATGCTGACTGAATCTCCTATGCTGAAGGTGCTTTGCACAGGCAAAAAACCTCACTGCACTTCAGTGAGACCCTTATTCAGTGCATGGATCAGAACACAGATGGGTTTGCTGGGCTGGAAAGAAATTCAGCAAATCTTCACCCCAAATGAGAATTTCCATGCTCTGTGTATTCTGTCATTGTTCTGGAAATGTAGACTGGTCTGGTTTGGAGTCCATGGTAGGGAAAGGGGCTTGTAAGACTAAACACCATTGACACTGCACCTGACAGCTTTAAAGCCATCCAGAAAGTGATGCAGAAATCATCTGCTTGGAAACAGTAAGCTGCAGGAGGCATATTCAATCACTGCTCCATAGTGTGCATTCACTCCCTGGGAGCTTCAAACTCCATGTTACAGGCTCTATCTGCTCCCTGGAAATCTAGATAACTTAGGAACCTTATTTCTGAAATCCTGCCTCTCTGCCTAGGGCCTGCTGCCCCAAAAGAGCAGGGGATGGGCAGCGGATGGAGGAATGCTGTGCCTGGTCCAGCTGATAGAAACTTGGCCAGATCTGCAGGGCTTCCCAGCAGCCTGCTGGGGAAACTCAAGGGTGAAATAATTCAATGGCCACAAGCTGCTCTCCTGGCAGTGGTGGGGGAATATTGCCTAAAGTCAGCCTTAAGCCATCCTTTCCTCCTGGAACTGGAAGATGCAGTGGGGTGGCAGGGATACCTCACCTAAACTGTGTTACATCACCAGATGATGCCATATGTGATGGTGAATATATATATATATATATATATACACACACACATATAATTACATTCAGAAACTTGCCCAAATTAACCTTGTGCCAGACAGTTTGGTGGAGGGGACCAACCTGGGGTGGGACTTGGTTGCTGGACTACTGAAGCTGGCTAATTTAAAGGAGCATATTTCAAATGTTTGCTGCAGATCTCTGAGGACATGAGACAGCCATCCTGAGTGTGGAGTTACGCCACAGAGAAGTGGGATTTGCTGATTGGTTGTAAGGTAAGGCTTTTTATGAATTTAGCAGCAGACAGTAAATGATGTAATGCTTTGTCTCTTTGGTCTTTCTAAACCAGCCGTGCACTTCTACCTCATTTATTATTTAGAGCTGATATGTTGCTTTATGTGGTGAGGAATTTATGCTCTCAGATATTGATTTGGTGAAAAATCATAGGGCCACTTTGGCTATTTCTATTTGAGCTTGCAAAAATAAACTGTATGGAGGCTGCAGCTGCCCCAGGACATGGTCTGACCTCAGGGTGATGGAGCAGGCCAATAATATTAATAATATTTCTAATAATAACAATAATAATAGTAATGAAAAGGAGAGAGAGAGAGGAATAAAACTCAATTACTCAAACTACAATGGCTCACCAGCCACTGACCAATAAGCAGCCCATTCCTGAGCAGTGATCAGTGGCTCCCTGGCTGTGTACTGAGTGTGACATTCTCTGCTTTGGAACATCCCTTTGGCCTGTTTGGGTCAGCTGTCCCTGCTCCCTGTGTTCCTGCTCACTGGCAAAGCATGGGAAGCTGAAAAGTCTCTGATTCTCTGTCAGCCCTGCTCAGCAAGGACTAAACCACCAGTGAGTTACCAGGGTTGTTCTCATCCTAAATCCAAACACAGCACTGAACCTACTACTTGGAAGATCATTACCTCTATCCCAGCCCAAACCAGGACATGATGGGTGCCCAGCCCCATCTCCTCCCAAGAGGCAGGGATTCAGCTCAGGTAGTGTCAGACATGGCAGCATTTCTGAAAGATCTCAGTCCCTGCTTTCACTGGAGAGAAAGGAGGGGGGGCTCTAATGAAATAAGCACAGGGCAAAATCTCTGATTGGGAATTGGAGTTAGGATAAAAATAATTATTTTACTTAGGGTGGGATTCTAAGTGTGTTTACACCTCTGTAAGAAAATAATTTTTTTTCACTCCTGAAATGGATCCTACACTTGAGCAAATAAATGGTTGGACATATTTTCATTGACTCATCCTAAAACCTATCTGTGCCCAGCCTGCTTTCTAGTCGGAGTCTTGCAGGGATGGACAGCCCTTGGATGGGTGGCAAACCCAAAGAGGGGTGGGAGGTGTTGTGCTCTGGGCCCTGTCCCCAGCATCACTCTCTCTCCCAGCGGATGCCTGGATCTCCGGGCAGGGTGGAAGCCTTGCTGGCTCCCGGCGAGTCAGCAGCACCATCTGCTGCAGGCGGCCCAGAACGGCAGGACTGGGAATTAAATACGGATTTCAGGGCTTAGGTGCTGGCTGCAGATCGAGCTGTAAGTCACACAAACATCAAGCCGAAGTTGCTCGGTGCCACAGCTCCCGTGCCCCTCAGTGAACAGCAATGGGCTCAGCTGGTGCTCCAAGAGAAACACCGACTCGAATGTAAATCTGCCCTGCTAAAATAAGAAATGTCAAGTTTCCACAGAGCCTTTGGGGCATTTCAAATGGAAAGGAGTCAGGGGAAGTAAGTCTTCCCTAATTATAGAAGTTGGTCAAAACCTCTGATTTAATCCCAGAAAAGGAGGAAGTTCAGCTGTGACCTCTGTGTCCGATAGCTATAGGACACAGCAGTTTTGGGACAGTAATGGCACTCAGTGAGGTCATTAAATGAGAGGGCTGACACTGCTGTGAGAGCTGTTTGGAAACCTCTTTGCTGCCCTTTTTCACCCTGTAATTGGTAAACTGTTTTCCTGCAAAGAATGGAAAATTGAGCAATGTGCTGAAGGCTTGATCCAAAGCATATTGGTTTCGAAGCCCATCCCAAAACTTCAGCTTCAGGGGAATTCAGAGTGTATTCATCCCAGTAATCTTTACTTGGAGCAGCAGAGAACAAATTTATTTTTCAATAAACATATAGGAGGTGCCAGACAGATGCACCAATCACCTGAAAATTTGGGTACCACATCTTGAACTGATCTCAGCAACTAGAAGTACTGCGGAAATGGTGTTCCTGATTGAACAGGAGCATTTTACCTCAGAGACCTGTAAACACGAATAACCTAAAAATTGCTTGTAGGTCTGTATTGTCTCCTTGTAACCTTTTCTCTGGGAAGAGTGGAGGTGTCTAATACCAGGTCCTTGGCAGACTGATGAGCAGATGAAGCATTTTCAGGGAGCTCGCCTGGGCATGGAGGGATGGTCTGACTCTGAAGCTGGTGATGCTCTGTGGCTCCTGGCCCAGCTCCATCTTGCTCAATGCCCAAGAGCAAAGCACAGAGGAGTGTAAGGAGACACCCCAAACAGCCTGATTGTTGCATCTGTTTTCCAACAAGGCTTGTTCTGCACCCAGCAAGGGCAGCCCAGGGCTATTTGGCCTATCCAGGAATGTGTGCTTCCAGTAAGCTCCTCTCATGAGAGGAAGGCATGTTCAGGAAACCCAAGCAATTTTATTTCCTCATTTCTAGACAGACAAACAAAAAAAACCCCAACGAAACCCAAAAATGCTGTTAGAAACTCCCAGCAGGAGGGAGATAAAAAATCTGGTGGGTGGAGGACATTGGTGAGGAGGGGCTTTGGGATGGTCCAGCAAGCCCTTGCCTGTGTGACACAGGCCAAGGAACCCCCAAAGCACCCCAATACCAGGAGAGTTCTTGGATGCCCACTACAATATCGTGCCACCAGCTGAGCCAGAGAGTGCAGTCAGCCTTCTGCTGGGGCTTTGGAAAGCAGTGTCCAGAGCTGGGATGAGAATTTCCTAAATTACTGTTAGCTTAAAGAGCTGCATCATAAATAAGGGGCTCTTGCAAAAGTAATTTTAAATGCTAAGTTCTGCCTTAACCCTGTACTTTGCAAAGCCCTGTTGATGGTGGGTAGAAGTTTTACTTCAGTCTCAGTCCCACCCATCTTATCCCACCCCGATGGCTGTGCTGGAAGTGGGGCTCTACCTTATCCTCCAAGTGGAAAGTACATAGGCCTCTTAGAGAAAACCCCAAGTTCATCCTCTGTATTTATTTTGGGGACAGGCTAAGGAAGGAGCTAAGATCCTGACCTACAGTTACATCAGCTTATTCAGCTTCAGCAGCCAGAGCACGTGGCTATTAGTAATCTAGTGAAAAATGTAACAGCACTTGCTTAAAAATAAACAGCCTACTCAAAAAAGGAAGTTACAATAAATAATCTGCATGAGAGGTAGCAATAAAAACTTCGTGGCTGGAGTCATAATTGGCTGTAGAAATAAATGTCTCCAGAGCAGCAGGTATTGAATATTTTCCTCCATACATCTTGCCACTGAAATTTCCCCAACTGGAAGAAAACAAGTGCTCCCAAGCCTGAGTGCCAGGGAAGGAGACATCACTGTATTTAGAGTCACCTCGGTGCTTCTGCCCACACAACTTCCTTTCTTCAAGTCACGCTGGGGAGAGAAAATGTTTCCCTTCCACTTGCTCAGCAGAGCATGGTGAGCTCATGAGCAGGAGACTTCAACTTTCAAAGGTTGAACTCGGCCAAGGGCTGATTTCCCTCGTTATTTATGTTTTCTTCAGCAGCTCCCCTGAACTGAGGCACACTCTGCTAAACTCATATTCACCAGCTTTCACTCCTCCTTGTCTGGAAAAGTTGTTGCAAGTGGCTGTGGTCAGCCTGTGAGTAATCCCCCAGAATTACTACAATCCCAGATAATCGGGACTTGCCAGATGAGACAGGGACAGCCCAACGGGGGGGTGGGAGAGGTTGCTGCTTACATCTTCTTTCTGCTAGTTTTGCATAATTTCAGCTCAACAATGAATTGCTTAAAAACTGCTCTAAAATAGAGTGGTAAAAGCAGACAAACTCCCACCTGGCTTTGTACCACCAGATCCCCAGTCAAGGGAGTGGACCCAAACCCATTTCCAGGGAAGGGACTGACCCAGACTGCAATAAAGCCATGACAATGCTGCCAATCTACTGCAGCTCTGACCTGACAGAGTTCAGAGAGTTGTTCTTAACTACAACATCCCACCCCATGTTGCAGAGATGATATCCTCCCACACGTGTTGATATTGTTCTCCAGAAGGCGTGTGTTTTTTTTATTGTGCTGGTAGAGTTGGATGAAACTAATGAGTCAATGGTCCCACATTTTTTAACAGATGGTTGAGATGCAGCACTTCTGATTTCAGTCAGCTGATGTGCTCCAGTGCCTCTGTGTTTTGGACTGTTTGGGATTACACCTGTAGGGAAAAGAGCCTTTAAATGTCTGTGGATGCAGACTGTGGAGTGATGGCTGCAGGAAGCCTTCCATGGATTTTAAGACCCTTCAAGGAGAGTGATGTCTTGCAATGGGATGAGAGAATCCTTGAAAAAGAATAAAATGGTGTCCTGAGAATGACTGGGACACCCTAACTGGCCCCACACTGAGAGCAAGGTGGTTGCCAGTGATGTCAATCAGATTTCATTGCACACCTTCACCCTCTCTCAAGCCATGATGTTCTTACTCGTGTTGAGCAGTACCTCTCTGAGGAAGCAGTCACTGGTTACAGCAGGACTACTCATGGCAGGCACCAGTACCCAACGTGAGTAAACAGCTGTACGTGTGTGATGGGGTGTACACGGCTGTTCAGAGTCCTCTGGTTTGCAAGTCTAGGAATACATGCACACTAATGCAAAATTCCAGATAAATGCCCTCAAGGTTGTGCTGGCATTTCTGCAGAGCCAAAAAACAACGGCGTTTCAGTGATTTTAGTTGGGAAGGTTTCTTCTCCTCTGTTCTAAACCAATTTCCTTCCTGTCGTTTTCTGGGTTCTGATGGCTGAGCTTAGAAGTTAGGAGAAGCAATGTGTGCAAAAAATAGTGTTTATAGACCTCATGGTACCTAAATTCCTGCTCGGAAGTGCCCATACTGGCAGCTCTGAGCATGGCAACCGGCCCGAGGACTGGAAAAGTTGTCAAGAACATTGCAATGCTTGGTTTTGCCACTTTGGGGATGATTCTAAGGAGTATATTTGTGGTTTCCTGTGTTGACTGTGTAGAAAAGCCATCACAAAAGAGCTGCTTGACATCTTGGACCCATTGTGCAGAATGATCCATGCACCCCATGGGCTCCAGGGCAGAGATGTTGGGCAGCCAAGCGTGGCAACTCTCAACTGCAGGCATGCCCCAACACCACAGATTTTGGGCTCCTCTGGCACTCAGTCCACAGGTATTTCAATAAATCGCACTCTGAAGTGTTTCAGAGGAGCTGGGAATGGGTGAAAGGAAAAACCTCGTTAGGAGAATGGAAAAATCCCATTGCCTATACCCGCTCCATAGACTCCTGGAGGTGGGAGGGTGCTTTGAGTGGCATTCGTAGAGGCTGCCAGTCCCACGTAATTCACGTAGGAAGTTTCTCACTGTTACAGTCTGCAGGGACATTTCTTCCCCCTTAGTGACCTAATTTTGGTGAGTGAGCAACCGTTTGGAAGGACTTTCCTGCCTGACTTTCCGACTGTAGCTCGGAGCCAGCACGAACAGGAGTCCAGGTTCAGAGCTTCCCTGGTGGCACAAAGTCCAGCCACCCCACGATTCTGCCCAGGTGCCTTGTTGCCTCTGGTGTCCTGCTGTGTCACAAGGTGACACTCAATGGACACCAAAATGTGACAATGTTGCTAGAATAAATAGATCCTTAGGTTATAAAGCAGCTGGAAGCAAGCTTCAGATCCCACTAAGAGTAACTGGATGTGGCTCACTGAACTTTCATAGAGCTTTGCCAAAAGAAAGTAACTTTTTTTTACACAAGGCACATGATTTTTCCTTTGAAAATATGTTTACAGAATAGAGCTCATTGCTTCATCAGTCAGTGAATCCTTGATATTTTCATTTATGTGGTTTCTTATTCAACACGTGTTTGAATCATAAGACTTCTGCCCCTTTATCTGAATTTATCTACTGGGAGCATTTTTAAGAGTGAAATGTCAGTCAGATGCATGCCAGACATGCAACAAACAGTTTTTTCTCTGCTGCCCGACTCAGTTCTCTGGAATTCCCCTCTGCTTCCTTTTCATTTTTCATGTCCCCTTTCTAGCAGAGAACAGATCCAGGGTTTTCTCTGACCAAGGGAACAGAGTGAGGTCCTAGGATCAGCTCCTTGCTTAGCATCCTCAATCCATTGACATCACACCAGGGGGTCCTTTTGTCTCCCAGATGAGAGTCTTTGAAGGCTCCTGATATTTCTTCAGCTGGTCTGTTCTGGTTTAGTACTGCAAGGCTCCCTGCAAGCCTCTGATGGGTCTAAAACCTGACAGCAGCTGGTTGTGCTGTTGGAGTGTTTTTCAGGTGGGTTTTTCCTTGGCTTTATTAACATAGCAAAGGAAGGGGCAATCAAATGAGTCAGGAGCATGGGAAGCTGTGGATGCACACCCAGACCTGTCAGCAAGCACTCCCTGCCCTCCTCTGGTCTGGAGGTCTCTTGTTTCTGATCTCTTGTGCTGCAGCTGCATGGAGATCTCAGGATGTGGGCAAAGCTGGAATGGGAACAGAATGTCATTATTTGTGATGAATTATTTCTTCATGCTGAGTGTAGGAGAGACCGTAAATATATGCAATGGCACATCATTAACATATTCTCTCTTCACAATAATAATGCAATTTTCTAGAAAATCTTATAGAAATCCAGGCCAGAATTTGGATAAATGAAGTAGATGTTTGTTTTTCCCACACTTAGTTTTTCCCTTAAAATAATATACCTAAGTATCACCAATGGCATGATGCATGTGCAAGAATGATGACAAAGAATAAACATGGGGGTGGTGTGATGCTGAGCAGAGGCAGCTTGATGTTTGGTGCTTTAGGCGAAACATGTTTAGGACCAAAACACTGTATCTAAAATATATGATCTTGCACATATACCCCTGTTAGCTGCCCCTGGAACTTTCTCCTGGCTGCTGTGTGCACTGACATCACAGGCAAACGTAGCTGCTGGCATTGATGCCTGTGTCACATGCCTCATATGAGAACAGGGCAACATCTGGCAGTGAGTACTTCAGGCCCCCGATCAGAAAATTGAGTGTAAGAGGAAATGTGGTGGTTCTGTTGTCTCCTGGGTGCTTTAAAAAATAAGACAGACTCAAGAACAAAACTATTTCTTAATGAGGCCTACATGATGTTTCCAGTATTAACGCTCTGCAATGAGCTCAGACAGCATCTCCCCGGAGTGCTGACGTGGGGCTTCAGATGTGTCTGCAGTCAGGAAAGGCATCACCCTGCTGCCGAGGTCCAGGGCAGAGCCCTCTCCATCACCCAGGGAGCCGAGGGACAGGGTGGCTTCAGCCCATGCTCAGCCACACAGCAAACCAAGGGGACACAGCAGACCTGGGAAGGTCAGCGCACGGTGATATCATTTCTCTTTACGTTTGGATGTGCTGAATTTTACTGACAGTGCCCAAGCTGGGCAAGAATCCTGTTCACTCACCACCAGTGGAAGAGGAGCTGCAGTGCTAACGGGGCCTGCGACTTCCCATTAATTACAAGGTGCTGTGATTGCACATTTACATTTGCTGCTGCTGCTGCTGATGACGGTGTCTTTCAGAAAAAGGTATAGAGGATTTTACATGACTTTCAGCTGGAACACAGTGTCACCAACACTCCTCCTCCCAGGCTGGTGGAGCAGTTCTGATTGCTTGCAACGCTTTATTAATAGACTTGCTAACATCAAGGAAAGGTTGATGAACAACACTTAGGATACAGGGAAGTGCCAGCGACTGCACCTTGTGCTGCTTCTGCTAATAATGTGTAGAAATTATAAATAATGTATTTTTATTTTCTGCCTGAGACAAGTTAGTGTCACCAATGGGTGGCCCTTCCTCGGCCTTTCAGAAGAGCATTCAGCAGCCCTGACCTCTCTGATGCTCGCACCAGGGCAGGGACAGGGGACTGTGTGCTTCTTGCCCAGTGGTTTGGCAAGAGTCAATTTCTGGTAGCAGAAACCTGAGGGCTTTCATGCCTCAAACAGAAACGTCCTTTCCCAAGGAAACCCTTATTCCAGAGGTGATAACTGACCTGTGTGCATTGCTCTGGAGGAGGTTATGAGAGTCGGTCTCAACCATGTATTTGATTATATCTCAGCAAGGTACATCAAGGATGTCCTCAGCAAGGACATCACAGTGGCTTGAGTAATGCCTTTTGTACTTAGAGGGGATGAGAAATGCATCTGGCTAAAAACCCTTCTTCCTGGGGAGGAAGATGAGTTTTCATGAAAGGACAGACAGGTGTTGAGGTGCCTTGTAATCACCTGACATGAACAGGGCAAAATTTAGCTCTTTATAAGAAGCAGGACTTGGGTTCCTTGGCTTGGATAGCACCTTCTTCAGGCTTTCCACACATCTTGACCTCTGATTCTGCCGTACTTGTACCCCCAATACAGCCCTGGTTCCAGTAAATCCAGCCACTGTTGGGGAAAATGACGTGAGATGGGCTTTATCAGCTCCAGACAGAACAATCTACTTCAGAAATACTTCTCCCCTGATAAGGATCAGGTATAACTGATACAGGAACTCCCACTGGTGTGTATCAGAGCATCTGTGAGCTACAACGTGTAGCCTCCTCTTTGCCTTTATTGAAATTTAAAAGACTTACGGAGGTTCTGACAGCAATCAGACTAATTAGCTGGATACAGACAGGGGTGTGAGGCAAGTATTGGGTTCCTTGATACTCAAGGCTGCTCTGCACTGCTTGGATGACACAGGCAAACAGGTCTGTAGCAA
>QWTY01033761.1:0-18148 GCA_008033365.1 Pseudorectes ferrugineus
ATTTTGATTTTCTTCCACAGTGTCAACAGCTGAATAAAATGATGAGGAGGGTTAGAACCAAACAGTCTCAGTATCAAGCCCTGCTGATCTAAGTGGGTGTTTCTTGATTTAACTTAAATGAAAAAGCCTCTTACGCTTTTAAACTCTGTAGTGAATTTGGGGATGTAGCAGTCCCAAGCAATAAAGATTATCAGAAGGAATGCAAATGGAAACAATATCACATCATTAGATCTTTAGGTATTAAATTAATTAATCTTCAACTCATAGTAACTATAATACCACCATACAGCTCTGCTGCAATGGTTTAATTAAACCAAATACCCACTAGATTTGAAGTCTATATAAAGATAAAAAAGATCAAGACCACAAAGTTTCAAAACTCTAAAAAAATAATAAAACAGAGGTGGTCAGTGGTTCAAGTCTAAAAAGGAGGGCACGAGAAATAAGTGACCAATTTTCTGCATCTCTAACCTATGGAACATGGAAAAGTAGCCATGATGGAAGGTATTAAGTCAATTTATGATCTTGCCTTACTTCCAGATTCCACAAGAAGAATTTCTACACACTTTTTAGAACACGAATAAAGTTTTAATTAAAATAAAGCAAATCAAAACCTCACTAATATCAAGAGAAGTGAAAGAATGAAATTACAGACCTTCTAACACTGAATTCCTTGCTCATTCTGGTTAACTGTGTAGCCAACATTTTTTTAGGTTTGTAAACACCACAATTCTTTCACTGTCTTTGCCAGAAAGAGATAAAAACAATATAAATGAAATAAAAATTTCATCCCAAGCTAGCCAGGGCAAAAGATAACTTGAGACTTCTTAGACAGTTAAAAAAAAGCCAGCAACTATGGAAGTGGCACAAGTTGGAACTGGGAAGCTTGCTGTGAGTACATTGATCAAAAGAGGTGTGGCAGCTACAGGGCACAGGCTATTATCTTTTACAGTCGGTTTTGTTTGTTCTTTTAATAGCAAGTGGATAAAAATCCCACTCATAAGCTCCCATATGTTCAGCCAGAGCAGAGAAATATACTGCACATTGATCTATTTCTGAAAATGAGACTTTTATTCTCTACCAAATTCTTACACATTATCCAACTGTTACGAGCCCTTGCAGATACCTACAGTGATACTTCAGACACAGCCATACAGAACTATATTAATGAGCATAGAAAGTAATACTCATGAACATATAAATGCCAAAAACTCTTAAGTGTGACTTGAAATTAATTCCCAGGTAGCACACAAAGAGAATTCTCTCCATGCGGACAGGTTTCTTTTTATCACTACCATCAGGAATTTGCAGCTTATATCTGTAGCTTGTGGAAAACAAGCTAAAATGATAAATTAAAATTATCTATTTCAATATGTTAAAAATATTGACATGTATGATAAATATACCCATTCAACCTCCTAACGCTTTCAATACTATACTCCAGAAGTGATATGTGTTCTTTATACAAACCAGTGGTACAAGGTAATTTCATATGTCACCAGACTACATATGTCCATCTTTCTTAATATTTTATTTAATCAGTTTTCTCAGTACATGGGTTTGAATGGTTTTGGTTGGGTTTTTGTTTGTTTGTTTATTTGTTTTGTAGGTTGGTTGTTTAGTTTGGTTTGGTTTTTTGGGAGTGAGGTGGGATGTGTCTTTCTTTTTTAGACTAGTATTATTTCTTTAGAAACCTTACTACATATTCTTTTAGATTCTGCAACTCAGTCTTTTTGGAACTACAACAAAATTACTAAGTTTCTGTGGAGGTGTAAATCTCTGTTCAGGTAGAGATTAGGTGCATTTATACAAGACAATTGTGTGTTGTGCATTCTTGTATTGGCTTGTAAAGGAAGGAGTACAAAGGTAGAAATGAAAAGGCTGTATCCAATTTGAAGTAATTATTGTATGAAGGACAGAAAACATAACAGACTACCCAGATTCCTTAAAGTCTGTATTTCATCTGTTTTACAGTTTGGACTTTGGACATTTACTTTAAATTTTTCATAAAGTCTACACTTCTACAGCTGCTAGCTGGGCATGGAGCAGTTAGAAAAGGATGTCCTCCCTGTGCATCAATGTAATTTTTTTTTTATTATTTTTTTTAAACTGATTTTAAAAGCATTTTACAGTCTATACCAGGGATAATACTCTTAAGAAAATCAGTGGATGTTTTTGTTGCCTTAAGACTGTGCTCAGTAATTCCTTAGGCTTAAAACTATTGACATACACAGCTACATACTGTACTATAAAAAGTAACATTTGTTCAAAAAATAAACAATGCAAATGGTCTGTACCCCTCTGGTGCTGTTTTCTGGGAAACCTTTTTTTTATTTTTAAGTATACTGTCTTTTTGTCTCACTTTTCCAGACTCCTTTTGTCCACCTCTCCCTAAATACCTTCTTTAGAAAAGAAAACAAGTAAAGGCAGATATTAACATTCATTATACAAAAATCCTGTCAAATCAGAGTCTTGCTAGTACACAGAAAAACAGTCTTCATTACTACTAATGCTTCGCATGTAGTTGAAAAAGATATTTCAATAATTGTCTCCAAAGTCACAAAAAAATTCCTCTTGCTTTTCTTTTGTGAAATTTAAGCTAAAAAGGAATACTTTTAATTTTTTATCCAGAACTTTAAATTACAGGGATAAGAAGCTAGGAGCAATTCATTATGTTTAACTACTAAGAGAAGTCAGTACTGCATGGAGACTTCAGTTCTGCATGCTGATGAATACTTCATCAGAAGAATTATCACTTAGCAAGATGGCGAAGGCAATATATCAATTATCAAAAATATCTGTATTCTAATCTGGTGCTTTGCATTATTTAACATTTTCTGACACAAAATATATCTTAACTGCCTTTTCTATTCTGTGGCCATTAATCCCCTGATGTAGAACACAAATGCCAATGACATAGCAAAACACTGCTGAGATTAAGATTTAAATGAAAATCAATGTTTCAGTTGGCTGAAAAACTAACCTCTCTGACTGCCTAAACGGTAAGACTAAAAATACAGTCCATAGTTCTGTTTCATGTACAAAATTGTGTCTTTTTTTCTTCCCAGTTCTTTCAGATGAAGGTGTGAGGACTTGAAAAAGAAAGGTGGGAAAAAAAAAAAAGCAGAAAAATTGTTTTCAGTTTTACTGAAAGATTAGAACATCTCTAGGTCAAGCATCACTCACATTATCACTACCTGACAAGCTACTTTTGTTGAAACTAAGTTTGCATGCATAATTAATTATTCAGTCCTCTTTTTTCTTCTTTTTTGAATGTTATTTGGATGCTAAATGGAGGAATTTCTTCTTGTGTCCTGGTTAAAATCTGGGGAATTACTATGAAACTGTAATTATTTTAACTAGCCAAAAATCTTACAAATCTCCGTAACTGTCACTTACTCCAATTTTGACATGTCTGATAAGACACTTTCTTCACTGCAAAGTGGAAATAGCAAATCTCTTTTAGCTTGTAAGAGCTTTGCACTCTATTGCTGAAAACCCAGCAAGAAATGAGATGTACATGACCCATCTCAAAACTCTGCAGAAACGTGCTTGTAACATCCCTGACCGTGGATGACCTCTTCTATTTGTACATAAAAGTTTTGTTGGAGTTTGCCTGTTAAAATTGTTCATAAGTTCTCTACACCTACATATAAGAATTTCTCCTCCCTTTAAATTAACGGAAAAAAAATTCTCGTCAGATATCTGTAGATGAAGCCTTTGAGACACGACTGACTGAGATAGTTTAAGGTAAAGTCCAGCAGCATGAATTGGAATGTACACTTGTATAGGAACACCCATGACTGTCAAATATTATGAGTCAGGGCAAGTGGCACTAGTTTTAATGTTGTTAAAAGTTCCTCCTCTTCTGATTTCTTCTTTATCACTTTGCGTCCAGGGACAAATAGAAATAGGAAATATACTCCATGAATGGAAACCACCGGCTGAAATATTTAGGTTCATTGGAGGTTAGACTAACATGAAACAGCTTTTTGTGAGAGTATAACATCAAACTGTACCATGTTACCTCTGAAAGTAGCCTCTGGGATAAAAGAAGGCTTTAATTAAAAAGCCACTTTAGTAGGTAGGTGAATGAGTTAAATTTTAGCAGATCACAGCGAATGTGGATGTTTTGGCACCAGTTTAAACTTTCAGATGTAAAAATCTGAAGTTGAAATCGTGCTTTTTTTAAAAAAAAAGATTTCTAGGCCTGCCTGAGGCATTACTTTGATGCTATGAAAAATTTATACAGTATTGTAGACATGCACAGGAAACAGTTGATTTAGACCCCCAAACACTTCCAAAGCCTTATCCTGAACACTGTCTGCAAGCTTCCACTGCTGCATTCCCTCCTTTATGTGAGACTGAGACGCATGTAAACTAACATGAGAAGTAAGTTTCTGTGTCAAATCCAGGATCAACTTAAAAGCAGTGCACTCTGAAAGGCATCTCATAGATATACATCTGAAAAGATTTGCCCAGGGATGCTGTGCTGGAATGTCCTACAAGCATGGGCTCCACATATTTTGCTTCCAATTAAAGTTTGAGTGAAGTTCAGTTTATACTTTCCCATTCTAAAAATAATTTCTCCTTGCTTTCTTCTCAGGCAACATGTACTTTATCATAGTGGAATTTGCATAAAAAAACAGTGAAAAAAATCTGCTTTATTTGTTTTCAGACAGTTTCAGTTGTTGAGTCAGGATGACATCACTGGTTTAAGCAGAATTTAGAGTACAGACTACTGACTCTCCCACTTTGCAAGTAAAATTATGTGGATTCAGCAGAATGAAATCCTGCACCAACACATTGCCCCAAGAATCACCCAATTTCCCTCCATGGTCTAAGTTTTTTTCCCTTCCCCACAATATGTAATCATATTACAAGTAATTACGTATGCTTTGAATAATGCAAAGACTGTTTATCCTTCGCAAACTTATGACAGCATATATCAAAAGGTTAACAAAACTATATTCTTAAACACTATTATGGGAAAGAAGTGCTTTTCTGTAAACACCATACAGAAAGTACAGAATGTTAAATCACATTCTGACCTAAGAAAATCTCTCTCTCCAGCAAAAATTCTCTCGGAAGTTCAGCTGCATTGTCCTATGCAGGATTTGAATCTTCTTGCACAAGAAGTACATTGAAGTTGCATAATTTTTAATAAAATAATACAGGCAAATAGCACACCAATAGAATATTAAAAGCTAGATATGAAAGATAAACTTATAAATAAATGTAAATGTTTATGTACTCACAGCTAACTAGGAAGACACTTGCCGTAGAAATCATTAGGGAAAGAAAACCTCCTATATTTTTGTGATGTTAAGATACAAAAGGAACGACAACAAAGGTTGAATGAGAAAAATTTCTTCACTGAAGGAGTGGTTAAGCATTGGAACAGGTTCCCCAGTGGAGTCACCATCCTTGGAAGTGTTAAAAAAATGACTGGTCCTGGCATTTAGTGGGCATGGGGGTATTCAGTCAGAGGCTGGACTTGATGATCTTGGAGGACTTTTCCAACCTTAATGATTCTATGATAAAAAGTACTTCTAGAAATCATTCTGTTAACACTTATATTATAACTTTAGTTGATTTTAAACTATCGTCTTTATTATGTTTGTTGCACTGAGTACAAAGAACACTGTTTCTCAAGTGAAGCAATAGCTTTTAATTTCTGCATTTTGTTGCACTGAAAATTTATGTTGTCTGTAAAGAGTTTGTTTCCATTATACTACATTTGAGAGGATAAAGTCAGTTAAAGAATTTTTTTTACTCTTCTTAATATGGGTACTGTGGATGAGTTTATTGAATGAAACAACTCAGCTTCCTGGGATGTGCTTTCTTATATAGTCAAGTTTTGATAAATCTCTCACAAGGCAGCTCATTAAGAACAGCTGTCTTTATGGATTGTCCTTGGAAAAAATGCTATATTTAAATGGAAGATTTCTAAGTTACAAAGATGGATACTGAAAATAACTCCAATAAGTGATAATTTAGACCATTATTTTATTGCTTATCAGTAATAACTGGGGATGTAATAAAGAGCAATATATAAGATTAAGGTTTGTTTATATAAGAATTTACCCTCACATCTTCATGTTCACTCATTAATACATATTTCTCTTTATTTTCTGCCCCTACTGTTTTATTCATTTCCAGGCCCCCCATAATATGAAGTTCTAGTAACTTTTGAAAGGAAAATCTCCATTTTTCAGTTAGGAAGCTTGTGATTTCCCACACTAAGTCCATCCCTTTGCTGTCAGAGATAAGGCCCATTATGCAGTTGCAACCATCCCAATTGTCAATGGTAAATGTTGCCCTCAAATTAAAAAAATCAAATGGCATTCCAACTCTTTTCTACACAGCATTTCAAACGTTAGCTTTATTTCCAATAGTGTTTTCTACTGTGTTTCTAACATATTAGTGTTTTGGTGTTCTTAAGCTCATTTGCTTTAAAAATAAAAGGAAAAGGAAAAGGTAAACAAAAAAAAAAGATAATTAAAAAGACATTTGAAGCTGGCTATGTTATGAAGCTTGAAAAACACAGATGTAAAATACTGAAGCTGTTGGTGTAATTTTCTCAAAATAAAGTAACAGTTAATGCTGGAGTACTAGAAATACATCCATGGCAAATTATGGTGCCACACTGAAGAAGTTTTTTCTATCAGCTCTTTGCTGGAGACAACACTACACAGTTCAGATTAAACTTGTGTGGTCTGCCAGGATCCTGAGGTGAATGTTTTTTTCAGACTGCTTTGTACTGGCAGAGCTCCCATCTATCAAAAAAAACTACTGATGCCTGTTTTCCACTCCTTACTTCAGCTACGTGTACCACCCCAATCTGGCACACAAGAAGAATAGCACAAACTCTTCCATTTATGCTTTTGGGCAACTCATGTGTGTTGTCTTCAGGAGAAGATGAATTTGGTTTACAATAACTCATAATTTTTGCTGTGGAGTATTTAGATAACCATGTGAGCAACTAAGCCCTGCCAGGGGCTGGAAATGCACCACTCTTCATACTCTTAATCAATGAATTACCATTTACTGATAAGTTTTACATTGTAAATTCCAGAAGAAGGCTCTCTGCTGTCTGAAAGCACAAGAGCATGCTAGGAGGGCTCCCCAAACCATGAAGTACAGGTTCTAATATTTAAGATTAATTAATATTCTTCTTCCTGGCTTCTGATAATAGTTCTTAACCTTGATATTTTATTAACACATATTTGAGGTAGTTGTGGGTTTGGGATTGTTTGGGGGTTTTTTGATATATGTACTTACTTGTGGTAAAATAACCTATTTCTTCCTGCAATCGGCAATTTTTTGTATCTTAAAAACTAACTTCATTGGCATTAAAATAATATTTTTTAATAACAACCTCATGAAAAGAATTTATTTTGATCCTCTTCCAAAGAAGTTCACAAGCAATATCACATTATTTTCACTGTTAAGGATCAAAGAGACTAATAACTATTCCTATTATTTTTATAAAAACAGATTTTTATTGGTAAAGGGTACACTTTTTGAAGAACTACTAAAAAAGCTGATCAGGTCTTTTTAGCAATTTATATGACTGGGATGTTTGTATTTCCAGAGTCTTTACTTTAGATTTAAGCTTAAAATTTTTCATATTTGTGTGTGTGCATTTTGCTTCCTGCTTCCTCAATTGCAACTTCTGATTCCCCTAAGGTGAACAGTGAAAAATGAGTAATTTAAACACATAAATATATGTGAAGTCAGACAATAGAGTATTTACATAATTTGAAACAACAAATACAATGAGATTATACAGTACATGTATTTTAGATTTCCTCTGAGTAAGGATCATTTTCATTATATTTTTCAAATTTTCCTTTCAGTTATTTTCAGTTTGTCATCACAATAAAACGTTTCTTGAGGAAGTGAATTAACTGTATGAAATGGAAATGTGAAAACCTAAGGGCACAATTGTCTTCTTAATAAATATGGCTGCGTTGCCAACATGGTGTGGAACTTTTTTGCAGCCAGGAGTATTTCAATTTTGATCAGTCACAGCCTGGATAAAAACTTAAGCTAGCTGATTTCAGCCTAACCTTTGAGGCAAGCAGGCATATTCAATGACGGTTGCCACCTTGGAGAGGTTGGAGTATTTAGCATTTCTCACTCTCTCTCTCTGGTTCAAATCTATCTCTTGCTTGTAGAGTGCTGAATACTTGCACTGTAGAGACCTTGATGAACCTCAGCCTAACAAACACTATGTATAAGGATGGCATGCATTTTTATTAGCTGGGCTTTTCCATGTTCCCAACAGCCTTTCCAGCCCCAGGTGTTATAATTTTAGGAATACAGAATCCCTGTGAATTCCCTGGCTGAAAAGTGAGGTACTTGGCAGATGATGAGATATATACTAGAACCCTTATGGATTTATTCAATTAAGAACAATATCATGAGATTCATACTAAGGTCTGTGAGGAATAAAGAATTCTATTTGGGATAAGCAACAAAGTTCTTTAGGTTTAGAAACCGTAATTTGTTCAATACATGTTAAAAAGATTAACATTTTTCCTGCAGTACAACTGTTTTATGCTCTTAAGTGGACTGCAGAAGAAGCAACAGCTGCTTTCTAATTATTTGCAGATCAGATGACTCTGTCTGTTCAGATAGTGGGAAAACTTTGATAAATTCCAGTTCCTATCTTAGATGATAAAACAAAAATATAAGCTGTCACTGCAGCCTCCTCGCCAGAAACTCTAATTTGAAAGAAACACATAGATTTAATAGTTCACTCCATGGATTTAACCCTGTGGATTTAATTTTGCAAGAACCCCAAAGTTAAAAGTTCTTCTTAAAAACTTCTGATGTGGCTCAAACTCCAGGGAATGAGGGATGTGTTGAAGTTCACATATTTCAGCAGTGAATGACCTTCATTAGAACTAAGGTCAGGAATTTTATCTTAGTCTTGAAGTACAGGTATAATAACACAGAAAATGTGAGCAATACCAAAACTAAGGTCTAGTACTGCTCAGAAGTAATTTGAGTTCCCAAACCCCTATGCTTCCTCTGCATCCATATCTCTAACTGTACTCATTTCAGAAACAGCTTCTGTTAGAGAATACGTAGAAGCTTTATTCAATCAACAAAGTAAACATCAACAGTGTTATTAAGAAGATGAACATTATCCCTTTATTAGCTGAGGAAATGAGACCCACAGCTTTTGACATTCACAATGTCACTGGCAGCTAAGGACAAGCCTTTGTTACCACATTTTTTTCCTCCTTAAGATGCCAAATTATTCACTCCTAGTGAAAATAGAGAGAACCTTACGTAGACAGAATAACCAGAATTACCATTTTAGGTGGTCAGTACAACTCCACTACATAATAAAATCTTACTGTTAAGATCCCAGATGTTTTCAACAACGCTGTTCTTCCGTCTCTTTTCTCAATTTTTCTGTTTCCACTATGTCCAAATGTTTTCACATACAGCTTGTGTGCTCCCAGCAGAAAGATTGAAAACCACAAGTGCCATATGTTGGTTACACTGTGCTGAGTTGTTCTGACACATCCATGCACAAACTGTAAGGTCTTCTGTTAGTTTCTGGGCTGAATGTTGCTTTCAGAAATGAAAGAAAGGAAGAGTAGTTGAGACTGGCTGAGAATATACAGCCACATCCCTGTGTTCCTGGCAAGAGAAGAATATAGAGAGTACTTCCCCCAGCTTCCTGAAACTCTGAGTATATGTTTCACAGCATAAAAGGCTTGGGACTTTCTAACAGGTCTGCACCCAAATCTCCCGAAAAGTTAGATAGAGTGGGGTTTTTCAACTTCTTAACAGGGAAAAAGTGAAACAAACATGAAATTGCCTCAGATAGTGCACGGAATAAGAATGACAAAACACACTCTTATATTGCAGACTGTATGAAAAAACAGCCAGATATGGACTATTATAATGTATTCACATGGAAATAATGATGTGGTCTGATGCCTTGAGATTTTTACCAGGCACCTCTCATCTTTCAGTATTGACACTGGGAATTAATCCTCCTGCTACTCTTCCAACACCAATAATATTGACTTCCTGGATATAAAGTCAAATGCAATTTATATAGTTTTCTCAGGTAATTGTGTAGGCGGGAAACCCTGTAAGCTGACTCATCAGAAGGAGCTTTCTTTTTTATCTCACTGGTCATCAATTCTGCATGGTACATGTACAGTACAGGAGAGTGGAACTAGGTGTGTGAGAGGAAAAGACTGTTGCACAGCTCCTTTTCCTCTCTGTTGGACTGCTTCATGCTTTCCTACTTAACAGACGTGTTGTAAACCCACTCATTAAATTGTGCCAGGTTTATGAAAAAAAGAGGAGGAGCAGAACTAAAAGGAAAGTAGACACCAAATCACTCGCCCCACCCCTGCCTCTGGCATTACATGAGGTTGAGTGTGCATCTGCACCAACACTACTGTGTTTCTCCTGCATGTCTGTCACTGTGCTTCTGTTCTGCTCTGCTGCAAGTTGCCTGTGGGATGGATCACTTGGGTTCTAATACTCAATGGTTAAAGGGCAATGGAGGGTGAGCCAAAAAATAAGAATTTTTGAAAATCTCCAGACAAATTTATTAAGAAACACCATCAACATTCAAACTAACTCCCCTGAAAGATCTGCATTTTCCAAGTGTATTTATTCATGATTTTGTCTACATCAGGTAGTTGCATATCTCATAAACCTCTATTAAGACTTTGATAAGGGATAAGGAATTTTTTTCCAGTGGTGGAGGTGTTTTTACAATAAAGTAAGAGTTCTACAATTTCTCCACTTGAGGAATCTTGGGTGAGGGAAAAGAAACTTACAGGCAAAGGTGGGGCAGAGGGAAGTATTACAAAGAAAAGAGAACATTTTGATAGATGAAAAACCCATCTTATTGTAAAGCGTGGAGAACAATACAGCATAAAATTTTCAGAAATAAGTAGAGTATTTATTTTCACTGTTAGGAAAAACTAGACTAGTAAATACAAAATAATGATGGTGGAAAAAATAATCAAGAAGTGATGAATGAACAAGTCGTGATCTTTCCCTTTTTATTATTTAAAATAAAGTCTTATTAAAAACTAGATCACAAAAGACATTTCTTTTGCATTCAAATATCAATATCATTCTATGGCCACAGAGAAAGGGTTTTGCTCTTTAACTCCAGATCCAAATTACAGATGTCAATCCAGGGTCACAACACAGCCTGTCTTGCAAACATTTTGTTTGGATGCAAAATATCTCTTCGACATTAGGAAGACTTACATTTTGGTTTTTTAATTTCACCAAAAAAATGAACTTATTATATACTACCATTTTATAAAACTATATGTTTTTTAGATTTCAGTAGATTTTCTGTTTGGATTTTGATATTGAATCCTAGTTACATGCTCTTAATATTGGTTTCAATCAGCAGGATAAAGCTCAGGCCCTTAACTGGTCTGAATGCCAACCTGAAAAATTAGCTAACCCATCTATTATAATTTCATAATTTGTTTTAATTCATTATATACTGTGTTATATTGTTAATTCTAGTTTCATTTTTTGTTTTGAATACAGATAACAGACCTTTTTCTAAATTCAGTGGAAATTTGACACCTAGTTTTTTCCTCTTTTGAACAAAAATTGTCTGAGATGATTACATAAATATCTACACTTTTTTTTTCCCAGTCAGTTTAAAATTACCAGTACCTTGAGTACTTAGATCAGTAGGTGATTACAGGAAGATAAGGAAGACAGCACTGCAGGTGATTTCCTGGATCATTACTTCCACAGTTCCATTATTATTGGCAGAGCTACTCAACAAATAAAACTGATTATCACACGTATATTACAAATAGTTAGGAATGAGGAAAAAAAAGTCCTTAAGTTAGACTTGCAAATATGAAGGCTAATATTTTCAAATTAATCCTGCCTACAGGAGTCTTGAGGAATTTTTCACTTACTGTAGAGGGATCCAGACCATATTCTAAATTAAACAATGGCAAAGCACATTTTCCTCATGCAAAAAACTTGCAAAATTTTGGTTATGCTTTTTAATAAAGTTTCAATACATATTTGACAGTTTCTATGAGGAAAGTAATAGGATGCCAATATTAATATATATTTTGAGCCCAGAAAAATTAGGCAATGAGCTCATGTTAGGATACATGTTGCTGATATGATGTATCCATCTACAGGATTAATTTTTTTTCTTTAGAATTAATCTTTTACTGGATCACAGAAAGTTCAAGAACACCCATCACAGTGGGATTTGATATTTGAATCAATGGAAGCCCTAGTCCATTTACCTTTTTTCTAAAACAGCATGAGAGCTATCTGCAGAAAATAAGTTTACATTCCCTTTGTGACTTCTCTGTCCTACCTATGAATTTAAAAGGAAAGTTTATCTTTTTAATTTTATTCTCAGAAATAGGTCACAGTGACTTCTAGAAGGCTTAGCATTAAGAAATCTCTTTTCCTTTAGGAGATACAAATCTTAATGAAGAGAGCCAAAAATGTCTTACTCTTTAGAATAGGTTTATTACTGATTTATCAGTTCATTATCCTCCTAATTTCCCCATTTATAAATCTGATTAACTCTTGGACTATCCTCATGTCACTGTCTATGCGATATTACATTAAATCCTCCGATGACTTACTAAGATCATTTCCCTGACTTTCCTGAACTCTATAGATATTTTACATGCTCTGAGGAAAAGAAATATAAAAATTACAATAGAATAGATTCAAGGCAAAAGAACTCTAAAGCTATTTAGGACTATTAGTCCTAAAATCTTAAGAAAATCACCTTAAATAACAACAGTCATGGTATATTCCTGGAAATGTTATTATATTGGGCCTGAACCTCCCTCCTCACTATGTTGGTATTAACAGCTATTTAAAGGTAGTGTTATCAGAAGGTGTCAAGTGTTCTTCTAATTTCACATCCACTTTAGTATCTGTATTTCAGGAGTGGAAGAAGGGGAAGAGGAAAAGAGATAATGATAAATTTGCTTCAAAGCCAGTGATATTTCCTGTTGACCCATTCCCCCCCATCTTCCCCCTTCCCTATTTTATAACACTATTTGTTAAAACAAAGTCCCTCTTTCTAAGAGAAGACAAAAGGGTAAAACGCCTTGGTGATCAAATTCAAATACATTTTAAGAATTCTTTATCATAAACAAGAACAGATATTATGGCTTTGCATACTTCAGTTAGATCTAGTTTTTTCACCCAAAGAACTTAGGCTGCTACATTAAGCCTAAACAGCATAAGAAATTAGAGTCTTCTCCATTTATTTAGTTTCACTTCAGGGATGGTAAAGTGCTTTGCTAGCTTTTCCATTTTTGCCATTCTGAATAATTAATTGTTTTAAATGCCATTTACATTTTCTGATGTATTTAAGCAATACTTAAAATTTCATAAATAATAAGCATGCATAATTTGTGTTTCAATTACTGAATTTATAATCTCTCTGAATGCTATTCAATGCATTACTAATGTGCTTTTGGCCAAAAATTTCTAAATAGATGGCTTTCTAATTTATATTATTTTCCCTGGAAGTACATATCTCAAGCTTTTCTTCATCCTATAGCTGGAAATAAAAGCAATGTCCTGGCTTCATATATTTATATTTCAGTATTTATAGCTAATTACATTTATAAAATGCAATTATAGCCATATTTTCCACTCTATAATTACAGAGCAATTGTTCAATATAAGTTAAACTTCTTCTATATTCATTTGTTAGAATGGAAATTAGAAGTTAAAATTTGCTACTGTGAATCTGGTATATTCTACAAATACAATAGTGCTAGTTCCTAATGCTTTCTAGTCAAAGATGAGTCACATCTTTAGTCTGTGGCTCTATTCCACTTAGAGAATTACTGGAAATAAAACGAGAAAAGCCCAATGTCCCTACTGACATGTTGTCATGGTTTTTCCCCAGCCAGCAGCCAAGCCCCACTCAGTCACTCACTCCCCCACCAGCGGGATCGGGGAGAGAATTTGAAGGATAAAAGGTAGAAAACTCATGGGTTAAGATAAATACAGGTAACAGGGAAAGCAAAAGCTGCACACCCAAGCAAAGCAAAACAAGGCATTTATTCACCACTTGCCACTGGCAGGCTGGTGTTCAGCCATCCCAAGGAGAGCAGGACCCCATCACATGTAACAGTGACTTGGGAAGACAAATGCCATCAATTTAAATGTCCCCTCACTTTCCTCTTTCTCCCCCCACTTTACATACTGAGCATGATGTCACATGGTCTGGAATATCCCTTCAGTCAGTTTGGGTCACCTATCCCAGCTGTGTCTCCTCCCGACCTCCCAAGCACCCCCAACTTCCTCACCAGTGTGGCCATGCGAAAAGCAGAAAAGACCTCGGCTCTGTACAAGCCCTGCTCAGCAATGACAAAAACATCTCTATATGATCAACCATGTGTTCAGCACAAATCCAAGATACAGCCTCAGACCAGCCACTGTCAAGAAAATTAACTCTGCCCCAGTCAAAACCAGCACATATATGCCGCAAATGAATAATTTTTGGACTAAAATACTTAAACTGGGAGTTTAACATTGCTTACAGTGGAAGCTGTATTGACTGTTATTGGTAAAACTAATTGCTTAAATATTCTTTTGTTATCTCCTTTCCCCTCTAATAAGTTCAGCCTGCCGTTGTATTTTTTTCATGGTTTTTAAAAGTAGCTGTGTTAATGGGGATACACCAAGAGACTCAAGGGATCTCTAAGTCCATTATATGTCTGTTATAAATGTATTAGGACTGATTCAGTAAATTTGGGGAAGCAATAACTTACAGTAACTACAGTTGTCTTGTACTTATACCGAGGGAGTCACAGTTAATAATGGCAGACACTACAGCAACTTGACCTTGCTTAGGGACTCCATCAGGTGGAAATAGGATGAGATCACATGGGGTTTCTACTACTGGAGCGCCTGGAAGAAACCACCCCTGAACACCCTTCATCAGCTTTGTGAACTTAGACTTTCTTCCTCCTTTTTTTTTCCTTAATTTTATTTTTTTATAAATTGTTATTATTATTATTAAACTCTCATACTGGTATTAGTGAGAAATTGTGAATATTTATTAGAAATCAGTCAGGAATCTCCAGAGATCAGGATCAGATAGATGAACATTTATAGTGAAAGTACCATCCGATAATTTTAACTGAAGGCCTTTGGCAACTAATGCTTAATTGCTCTGGTCTGTTTGAATCTTCAGTGAACAGTGTTTCCAAGTAATTCTCTCAATTTAAAATAAATGTAATTGCTAACAAAGCCATATGCAACCTGCACAGTGAATGGTTCAGTGATTAGTGACTAGAATTTCACTTAGGCAACGATTCATAGTGGAAGCTCAAGCTATCAAAATAATTCTGATTGCCCTGCTCAGTACAAAGATCAGGCTTAGGCTGAGGGAATTAATTTGACTTCTGTGAGACAGAGACTAATAGCAGTTATTTTTACTGATGTAATTTACTATTGTCAGGTGTTCACTTTATTGCAGTTATTTATTAACAGGAGGCCAAAGGTAGCTTCATTTAAAAAAGTAAAACCAACTATTAAAAACAAGCCCCCAAAGCAATCTACATATCATATATGTGTTTTACTAATGTAAGTTAATCTTCAAAGTAAACCATACCCTATGGTTAAATTTAGGAAACCCACATCCTATTTATGTAAACTGCCTTTTTTTCTGCAGTCAATTAAAACAAAACAAAAATGAACAAAGAAAACCAAGCAAAAAAAATTTAAAAATGCTTTGTATGTTAAAATCTCATCAATACCTTGTAGATACCTACAGCGTAATGAGGTACTACAATTATGTAGGTCTGAGAGGGTTTTACTCTTCTTTCCTTGTTTTGTCTTCCATTAAAAGTATTGACAACATTGAGAAGCCTCAAAAAGGAAGTTGTTACATGATAAATTTTGTAATGTACCGCAACCTTAACCTTCCACATCCAACTGGAAAATATTAGCCTCAAGAACAACAACAATAATAGAGAAAATAATAATCACAACAACAAATCATATACTTGGATGTCTCATTATTTCAAGTTTAGTGGGTTATGTAAAAGAATCTGTTTTTTATAACTGCAGTATAAGTCATCCATACAAAGAGATAAATTGATATTTGTAAACTAATGAAGGCTACCCAGACAAGCTTTTCATCCACATGCATTACCTCATTACCCTGTGAACATTTAATAACACAGTTGAACATAAAATTCGTACAACTATATAAACATGACATATCAGAAAAATGAAAGAATATGAGAATCATTTTAACTACATATGACTAAATATTTGTTTTGACGTTTAATTTCCATAGATGCCTGGAGTAAATGATGGTTATGGAAGGCGAACAACTACACATATACTGGTACAGTTGGTACAGAAACTTCCCAGATTTTTTTCTCTGTCTCAAGTGGAGATACAAATACACCACCACACGTCTGATACCTCTCCTCCTAAAGTTAATGCAACTTTTTAGACATCCAGAATCAACTGAGTCCATGAACAGGAATTGCATTATCTTACACAAGATACCTAATAATAAACCACTCACAACAAACATGCACTTGCCAAGCAATGGAAAATGGTGCTTGAATGAATACTGACTTCAATTAAACACTCATCCTTTAAAGCACAGCAGTGTTTGGGGACTGAGTACATTGTGTCTGTGTTAGCACATATGTGTATTTAATGGGCAGGCTGTAACTGGTCCAAAGAGCATTTGAGTCACAGAAGGCATTAGAATTTGTATAATTCCAGTACGTGCCTTCGTCAGCTCAGCTGTGGTGGCTTTAACCACATTCAGCACAGTGACAGAGACAAGTTCACACGACCTTGTTCTTCAGCACCTGAGCAGGCTTGAGTGAGAACACACCCAACATCTCTGCCTGAGCAAAGCTGCTGTACATAGCTGTGTGAGAGACAGCTGAAAGCTCTTTCACCCTTCTGCAGTGATGCAGCTATTTGAAACCAAGCAGGAGTCATTGTTTACTGGTAATGTGCTCAGAAGTACTGTGCCTCCCTGTTGCCTTGTTAGGGAAAGTGTTGAGCACACTGGAAAGGAGCTATTCTCCCTTAAGGCTTTTAATTATACTTGGTGTTAATCATAAGTACAGTTTGTATTCAACATTTCTATTTCAGTATAAAGTTACAACATCAGACAATGTTCGCTATTTGGGAGCATCTCAATTATGGTATAGACTGACTGCTTGAGAGGAAAACAAATGGATAAGAGCATTAAGCACAAGAAGTAAAACACAGATCAACAAATCATATTTACATTACTGTCAAATCAGCTTCTGCCAGACAGCTGAGCGGGTACTTCTTTAAGGAGAAGTTTCTTTCTGCATCTGTCACACAGATCCCTGCACCGGCACAATGTGGTTTAAAAATACCAGGTGCCTTGCACAAGCTGGGGATGTGCACATGCAGAGCAAGGTCCAGCCCAGTGAGTGGCACATTTAAATGCACAGTTGTCTGAAGGAAACCAAATACAATTCGCTGACTCTCTAACTGTTGCAGTACGGAGCAACAAGGAGTCCCCAGGCAGGTGCAGAGGAGAGACATTTATTGCAAAAACCCAGCCTTTTTAAGCTGTTAGCAGGTTATCAGTTTACATAGTTTTAAGGCACAACAAACCTAATTCCACGAACCACCAACCACCATACACCACGATGTGAGCACGCAGCAATCACGCAGCATGCCTCTCTACCCTTATTCCAGTTGAGTCACTCTCCCACAGTCCTTTTCTACCTAGCTGAAGTGACAGACCTGAGCCATGATTTTACGAGGCCTTCCCTTTACAAAGCTTTACTTATAGGTAACATCTAACTTCAAATAATTGCCTAGTAGTAAGGTTAAAGTGAAGAAAGTGTATGGAAAATCATGCAGTGAAAAGCTGGTGTCCAGAAAAAAGACAGAGGAGTCCTGCAACTTTATGCATATAAAGGGAGAGAGTCCACTGGGGCACACGCCCACGGGGTTTTCTCTCTCGAGGGTTTGGAGGGTGCAGCCTCCTTTTATCCTAAACTCCCGGCCACATGTTGCCCTCTTCTTTTCCCCATTGGCTGAGGTACTAGGAAGGTACAACCTTCCTGAACCACCTACCACATATTCCCCCCTTGAACCT
>QWTY01033772.1:0-18117 GCA_008033365.1 Pseudorectes ferrugineus
GAACAATCCTTTGATCTCTTTCCCGTGATGTTCAGACTGGGAGCAGGCTTATCCACATGACTTCAGCAGCTGTTATAAAATCTGGTGGGGAATTTTTCATTCCAATTTCAATGGCTCACTGTATTCACTAATTATGTTGTTATATACACACATTCCAAATTTTTACTCAGAAGCTGGGATCTACACTTAAGAAAACCCCTAATAAACAAAAATCCCATGAGGAAAGGAGGGAAAAGAACAGGGCAAGAAGACTTTAAAATCACTTTCAAAATAATAAAGTTCATTTTAGAGGATCTCTTTAAACCCTAGCCAGTACCACTTCCTGTTCATATTTGTCGCTGTTCACTCTTTCATCTCAGGGAAAGATTTTATAGTTGAAAACCATTTATTGCTACAAGATAATTGTGCTAAAATAAGGTTTTTTAAAAAAAAGGTAATTGCTCTTTATCATTAATACTAATGAAACAATCATTTCTTCATTTCTTCAAATGCATGCACTCAGGGAAATAAATAAAATTGAAAATTTTTTTTAAAAAGGAGGGTATTTCCATCAGAACCTGCTGGAGTATGAAATTAATTAAAAAAAACAACAGAAGAAAGAAAACTAAGGAAAAAAATATCCCTTATTACATATTGTGGGTTTTTATCATGACTTTTCATAGACCAGTAGGTCTCTTAAGTCAAGTTGTAAAATGATCCAGCTAGTTTTTCAGTCAAATAATTTCAGGAATTCTCTTGGAATTGCCAAATTTGTCTGACCAAAGTTAACTTTCCTGCAATACACAAAAAAACAATACTGAAAATCCTGTGTGTAAACTGGCATAAAAGAAAGCACCCCTGTTTTACTTGATTAGTCAGGTGGTGTCAGCCTATTGAATCCAGCTAAGATTATGCCATTTATCCAACTTAGAAGAATTACTGCTGCAAAGATTGAACAGTTTTGCAATATTTTGAGGCAGACCCAACATCTGCATCATCTGGAGATAATGATGCTTTCATTCTCTACGCCAACTATTCAAGTCTTACATCTGATACTCAGAAAGTTTTCACAGATGGTCCATTCCAACCTGCTCTTTTTCTGCTTCCCCTGGGTTTGTACTTTTTTAGGCATTTCCCATCTGCCTGCTTTAAAATCTTTAAATAGGTGGAATTTCTGGTGAAAGGAATGAATACTTTTATTCTGCCTCCAAATTCTTTCCCAGTGATGCCACATGCACATTAGAGCTGGCGCGCCCATACTTTGAAAAGAAGCATAAAGTTAAGAAGAAAAATATGGACCTGTTTTATATAATAGTGAGTCACTGCTGCATTTCAGTCACAGGCTACAGACAATAAAAAAGAAATGAAGTGTCAATGATTTAATTGGGAGTAGTAGACAAAAGCTGTGTAGAGACAGCATCATCTCTTTTCAACTGAAAAGAAACCCATGTTCATTTACAGGATAGGTGCCCTGCCATCAGCCAATGAAGACAACTTTAAAAACCTACATGGCCTAAGTAAACGGGACGTACAATTATGGAAGTGGTTCCTGAAGATCTCTCAGAATAATATGCTTGAATCATACAGAAATAACTGATAAATAGATACAGAATAAAGAAAGATGGCATCATTAATTTTTAATAAAAATGTTGAAAGAAATAAATTCCCATTCCAAAGCGGGGGGGGGGGGAAGAAATGTAGCAGTATCTGTAACAATTAATTGTTAATAATACAGGCCTACTTTTCCTAGTTCAGCTAAGTAAAGAGAGGAACACAGAAAAGGGTGGCAGCTTTGTTTGGAACTAAGACTGGCTTTCTGTAAGAAAAATGGTGTGTGCAAATATCTTCAGATTTCAGATTGCAATCCACTTGATTTCAGCGGGAACTAGAAGGAAAATCAGCTTCTGCATAAGCTGGATATCCAAAATTATGTTGGTCAATTCCAAGGTACTTTGCATCCAGGCTGTTCTTGAAAATCTGGGTTCAGTATATCAGAGTCCACTCATATTTGTATTTCAGTACTTCTGTTGGAAAACTATATGAACACCTGCAGAAAGAAAGAGGAGTATATTCACCAGAATTAAAGGTACTGAAAACAAATTATTACTCAGGTTTGGGCACTGTTAGTGTTTTCTGTCCTAAATCCAAGCTGATAAATATATCCTGTAGTGTAACATCTGTGTACCATGCCACAGTGAAAACCATGGGCATTCATCAATTCAGTGGAATATAAATTTAAAAAACAAGACAGTGAAGTACTGAAAGATATTTTTATGTCACATGAAGATAAGAAAATTAACAAGCAAACCAGGAATAAAACAGTGAAATGTGAGAAAAACCATCAGATTCATTTCAATAAATAACAGTGATTAGCAAGTCTCACAGGAAGTTTTTTAAAAGCTGGTGGATAGTTACTTAAATGAGATGTTATTAAAAGGCTAAAAGCCTTTTCCCAACAAAGTAATATTTGGAGACTCCCCATTTAATGGCAAAAAGTCACGGATAAATAAGTTCTTCTCTCCAAATCCATGAACTGTCTCTAAATTTGTGGAGACATCATAGGAAGCCCCTGGGAATACCGTATGTGCTTTTGATCACATACTAACAATGTGACTTTTAAGTGTGGCTATACTGGAATCTGTGTCATACTGGAGGTTGTATGAGGCTACACAGGATAAGAGTAAAACAGCTGGTGAATTCAGCAAAATGAACCAGATTGCTATTTATCAGTCTTTGGGAATGCATATATTTTGTATAGTCTCATCTCAGTCTAAATAACTACACTCTCCTCATGAAGGACACAGTGGCATGTCACGTTTGAACAGGTTCTTTCCAGGAACATCTTCCTATATATCTGTTAAAGAAAGACAAGCTAGAGAAATGTGAGTTGCACTTGGAAGATAATGTGAAAAAGACTGAAGTGTTTTAAAACTTGTAGAAGCCAATTCCACTTATCATTTGCATACATAAGTTTTACCTTAAAAGAGTAAAAAGAATTTTATGGAGCCAGAATAAGGGCACAACATACTATATCATTTGTGTAAGAGGAAGGTTGACATTCCCACTTACCAAAATTGTAAGCTACAAGTTAGGGCAATTTTCCAGAATTTGAAACTTGTTAATCCAGGATATGCCTCAATTACTACATTAGCTTTCCCACTTGGGTTGGAGAAATTTTACCCAGAATGAACTATCCAAGCCTATGTATTACGAGAAAATATTCTGGCTTCAAAAGAGGAAAAAAATTATAGTTAACTTCTTGATGGCTCTATGGAATTAAGACCATGTTATTGACTGCTAGGATAGGACTGAGCTAAATGGGGATAATATTAACAATCAGAAAAACTGCTTCCTGTGGAGTACCCATAAGGAATTGAAAACAACTGAGATGCTAGAGTATGAATCAGCCAAATGTAAATTTGGGTCAATTAGCCAAAAGGATGAACCCTTTAGACTCCTTAACACTCCTCCAACTCTTCTTGGTTGGCTTTATCACAGACTTCTTCCAGGAAATATTCTTATTCAACATTAAAAATCATCTAGTTGACAGCATGGTCTTAAGTGATGAACATTAGTTATAACACTTACATTTCACACTAAACACTCATTCACATAAAATAAAATCCTTTATGTGCACCCTTGCATACACACAGGTAGATTTTACATGACAAATATATAAGAAGACAGACCAAAACGTGCCAACATAATAACAAAATTACCAAATTACAAGTTATGTCCCTGTCAACATTCCCTAAGGCCTACCCATTGGATTTAGTACGTCATGGATCACGCCTTTCTCCATAAAAGTTCTTCCTCAGCAGTTGTTCCTGAAAAGGCTTACCTAGAAATGAAGATGTAATTTCTGCTTTTTCTATTTCATCATCTCCTCTGTGGCTCTGGCTCTCTGTTGTGTTTTGTTTACAGAGCAGGAACACTTGTGCTTTAGTGTTTCCCTCCATTTAATACTGCTGTATAGCAGGCTGAGGGTGTTGTCTAATTTGAAAGCCTTGGCCACTTAAAACGTGGCTGTCAGCAGCAGTTGCTAAGAAACTACAACTTAACTGCTTTCAAACACGGTATTGCTAAAGTGCAATTACCCACACCTGCTATTATTATTTATATGCGCTAATGTGTAATTCCTTCTTCACCACACTGGACACGTCCTCTCTTACCTCCCATTTCAATAAGCCCCTTCTTTCTAGTAACTTCTGAGATCATTCCTTGTCTCATCCAAACAAATATTTCAAACCACCCCCATATCCCATATATTCCCTGAGCAGGGAAATGTGCCACAAAATATCTTAGTGTAGCTCAGAACGAAAGCACATAAATGCCCAGCTGGTCACTGTCACTTAAAAAACCATGATTATGAGACAGAGTCTCCAAATAAATTTTCCCCCAAGAGAGACTGCATGTTTGAATAAGAGTGGATGGGCATTCTTTACTTGAAGAAAATGTTTATGAAGTAATAAAATATTTAACTAAAAAGTAAGTGGATCATTTAGTAACTCTGCTTTTACTAAGTCAATCTCCAATGTTTCGATAAATGAACAAAAAAAATGCCTATAATAAGGAATATACATGCAAGACGAGTGGGTGTCTTATGGGTGGAAAACTTTTGTCCTTACCTTTTTTATCCTGTAAACATCTATTGGTGCCTCTTGAATAAAAATGGCATCTTTTACAGTATTTTGGCTGTGTTCCACATCAGCTCAGCCCATTCTGTTTACTAAGTAATTTCAACCGTGTGGATTAGATGCTGCCCCCTTTGCTTTCTGGAGGTGAATGCAAACCTCTTGGAACCAGTCAAGCAGGGACATGAATGAGAGGAAGTCTGGGCCCAACAATGGGAGTGAACAATTAAAATGCAAAGGATTTGTAAAGCTTGATGCTTGCCCTTTCCTGCAGCCTGAGGTATGCAGCAATGCATGGGAGTAAGGGAGAACAGCCTTAAGAAAAGCATGGCACCTCTCCACAGGTGGGAACAGACAGCGTGGCTCTCCTTTTTCCTTCCACTCTGTTTCCACTCAGAGCTAACTAGACACAAAAGAGAGAACACGCTCTGCAGGAAGGCAACCGTGCTAGCCCCAGTCCAGCTATGTTTTATTACAGCTGTATATCTTCTGAAGAGACCCTTGCTGGCACCTGAAGATTCAGTAATCCTGGAAATGGGGCTTACGTATGTCTCCAGTCACTCACATGGGCTCACACAAAATAGAGAATATGAAAAGGAAAAAAAAGAAAAAGGAGAGAAGGGAAAAGGAAGAAAAAAAAAATCTTCTTAGCTAATAAATACTCACACTCAGGCAGACTTACACCTTCACAAACTCTTTAAAAGAAAGTAATATATTCTAACGTAAATCTTATTAGTCACTGAACCACTAGTCATTTAAGTTAAACTCCTTGATTTTTAACATCTGGTTCATAGTCAGGGTACAATTCCTTGTCTCAGTGCTGTATTTGGGTATTCGTTCTGCACATATGTAGGGTTTTGGCACTGCAATTATGAACATTTGAGCCTCTCTGTGGGGTGGTGAGGCGACGTATCCTGTAGACTGCAGAGGTAAACAACATGATTTGTAGCTGCATGTGATTGTTACTTATGCAAAGAAAAACTTTGGGAACAGTACAGTAAACAAATGAGGTTATTCGTAAATCTCTCATTCTCTAGTTTTAACTTCCAAACTACAGAATACAAGTGCAGTCATATTTTCTTGTATGAAAATGGCAGTAATTAAAAAAAAAAAAAAAAAAAAGCAAATTCTGCATCACAAGATATCATTGTGCAGTTATTTAGAAAAACAAAGATGCAATTTTTTCCCTAAGGGAGACCCTTGAGCCCACAGTTTCTTTCAGAGAGTTTTATTTTCACTACCAAACATTTTGATATCTCTAGATAACTTAAGAGCACATTGTTGGAATACATTTCAACACATCTACTGCATAACTGCAGCAATGTAAGCTCAGGATAGTCCATTTATGAAAAAACCAACAACCCACCATTTTCACAAAACTCTGATTTAGAGTGGAATGGGAATAGTAAGTTGGAACAATAATTCCTGAAGATATCCTTTGAATGACCACCTTTGGAGATGCTCAGGAGGCATTACTGTGTGGGAGAGGAAGGGGACCAGCAGCCCACACCGCCCTGCTGTGATGGCCATGGGGCAGAGGAGGTGCATGCTAAGGGACCACCAAGGGTTTCCAACCTCCACCCAGATCTGCACACAAGGTATCATTCATGTTCTGAGCACAACACGAAAGCACTACATTGAATGCCATTTTAATAATAAATTTATTGATAGGAGTAAGACACTGGGCTTCAGGGTGTGCTTTTAAGAGTTGTTTGAAGGGAACAGAATTTGGTGGAAGGGCAAAAGACTGCAGAGAGTCCCAGGTGTACTGCATATCCAGATATATCCAGCTTTTTAAAGATTGCTTCACCTGCATGACTACTTTTTTTTTTTTAACTTTCGGTTGGGTTAGAAATTCCTTCTTCACCATATTCTCCTTGCTAACTGAGGCAGAGACAATAAAACACACTACTAATAAATCTAGGGATTCAAACTGCAGCCCTTGGCTGCCACCTAAAGGTTTGCTATACTCCTTTAGAGAGATACCACCAGACTCCATTCCCATGTTTGGAATGGAAAAATGCTTGTCTACTATTGTTACAGGCAACCTCTGTGGTCACTATTACTAAAAGAGATTTAGGGGAAAAAATATTTGTTCTAAATAAACCCCACCAAAACAAAACAAAGGAAGGAAAAAAACCCCACAGTAGTTCAACACAGATTTCTTGTTTCTGCATACACTTTCAATTTGAAAGACAACATAAAATCTCAAAAAAAAAAAAAAAGCAAAAAATCACACTACTAGGTTTTGATAAAAGAAGACAGCCAGAAGAAAGAAACAATACAAACTGCTGAGCAATGAATGGCTCAAGAACAAAAAACGAGGCTGTGTGCCCAGCCACCTTTGGGGCAACACAATGGGGGCAGCAGGCAGTTTATGTAGGTCTTATTATGCTCTCCACAGAGGAGAGATCGCTCTCTCTAGACACTGTGGAAATTCAAGCCACTTGAAAATAGCAGGAGCTGAGATGGAAAAGAAAATCCTGGCCAGGGCTTCTTTTAGCACCAACACGCAGAATTCTGCCTCAATTCTCCAGCTAGCTACAACTATCTGATTGTCATCAATTAACTCAAAATCATTGTTTCTTATTCACAGTGTCTGTACTAGCTGGGCAATACTGACCTCTTTCCGAGGTTTTTTAAATCTATTATAAAGTTTTCATTTTCAATGAACTATCAGTTTTACACAATGAAATAATTTGTTGGAAAACCTTTTTTTAATGTACATAGAATTTGTAACATTATACGGTAAATGTTACACTTTGCTCCTTGTATGAGTGGACCTTCTTCTTTTTTTTTTTTTTTTTTTGTTATACTTTAGAATATTGGGTGTGGATCTGAATGAAAATGAGTGCTCTGAAGTGATGTGGCCACATAACAGAAATGTAAAACTAGCAGAGAATCAGCCTACAGTTTGAAATGAACCTTTTGTATTACTAATGAACATTCTTTTTATGATTTCTGCTATATGTTCATCGTATATGTCTTACATCCTGGAGTACAAACAGCAAACAAAAGAATATATTAAGTGGGAGGTATTCCAAGAGACAAAAACACCCTATAGTATCACAGGCTCAAAGAAATTCTGGACAACAAAAACCTGTTATTTCCTATGGTTTGGGTTTTGAAGTTTAGTCCTTATTTACACATCCAACTCTGTTTTGACCTTCCACAGGATCTGATCTGTTTTATTATTGGTTCATCCTCTCCTCTTACAGGAATGACACCTCTCATGTTCTTCCAGGGATGTGGACTGACCAACTGACAATGCTCTGAAAAATAAACCAAGAATCTACAGAGAACTAGTGGTTTCCACCCACACATGGGAAGAAGCTTAGTGACAACATCATCTCGGCCTCCATTGTAAAAATGAAAACCCACAAGTTATCAGTAAACTCCTAACTGTGCATTTTCAAGCTGTGATCATTGTGTATTTGTAGTATTCCCTGGAGGATAGTTAATGGCTAAGGGCAAAAGATCTAGTCATTCTCTTGTGTCCTTTTGAGTGGTCCATGTGTCTGTGTCATCTGTGGCACGCACAGTGATATTTGAGGTTATTACCCGGATCACACCTCCCATGGCAGTCGTCAGGACAGTTTGTGTGTAGGTAAGGTGCATGTCCCTGGTATCCTGTCATACTGCCTATGCTGCTGGCTCTTCTCTCCTTCAGTTTTGCACCTGTATTTTTCTGTTCAGCAAGGTGAAGTTTTAGTTTAATTTGATGTAATGTAATCCTCACCAGTTTCAGAGTCAGCCAGGACACATCTGCAAATTAACTTCATGTGTTCTGCTTTCTCTTCCAAGGCCAAGTCATATAGTTTTGTTAATTACCTGTAGAAGTGTGGACACTTAGAAGACTGATAGAATTTAAATCAAGAAAGAATTGTAATGGTGATCTTTTCTGACCTCCGGTGTTATACAGGCTATACAACTTTACCCAGAAATTTAACATGAACACTTCTATTTCATCTATGGTCTGTCTCTCATACAACCATTGAGTCTTGAATTCAAGACCACCCATGATGGAAAATGGTGCCAAAGAAGTTTTATCAGAAACACTTTTCTTCAAACACAGTTAGGAACACTAAATTACTTCGCAATCTCTACTTCCCTTCATCTTCCAGTGTTCATTAATGTGTCATGTCACATGAGGATTATTTGCTGGTACAATATCACATTAACTAAATTTTTATGGAACAAATTACTAGCCTGGCTGTAACTTAATTTTGTAAAATATTTTCCATTTGAGATAAAAAGATAAGGTCTGGCAAATCCTAAGGTAGCTGTGTACTCTATTCAAGCACATGCTAACAGTGTGGCCTTAATTTTGGTCCTCAGTTCATACTGACTTTATATACTGTCGAACAATTCAATTACTCCTAGACTCAACTCAGGCTAGAAGTGTCTGTCTCCAAAAAAGTCTCTGTTCCTTAGCAATACATTAATCCCATAGTCTCCCTCATGCCCTGTACTGACTTTAGTTACAGTTGGTACCAGATGCTTCAGCAAAGGTGGAAATCATCTTTAAAGGAACATGCCACTGTGTGGCTGTAGGAGAAATTTCTGTGCAGCCTTAGAAAGTGGCCAGCTCTTGTTCTGAAGTACAAAAGCTTACCTTTGTTATGACCTTTTATCCTGGCTAATCTAAAGGCACATACAGTTCATATAAATATCTCATCTATTTTTAAATCCTTCAAATTTCTTATCTACAGCCAACGAATTCCATGAGTTAATTATGTTATTTTTAAAAGAATCTTAGCTTTATTATAGCTTAAAGGATGAACAGTAAAACCAATAACTACAGCTCTACTGGATCCTGGAATTAGACAAGAGAAGACTTACTGATATGAATTTAAAAAAAAAATCAGAAGTAGATATATCTTTCCGAAGATGGGATGAATTTTTTTGAGGTGCTGCCCAAACATACAGGCTCTTATGCCAAAATGAAAACAGTCTAAGGATAAGCAGGATGTAAGAGGTGAGAAGATATATATGCAGACACATATTTGAAACAATTACAAAAATCAACAAGCAATGTTTTTTACTATTTCTAAATGTCCCTTTCTGCCTCCATTCTCTCCTGATTTTGCACTTAAATATTTCTTGATTTATTTTAGTTGTCATTTTAGCAGTGAGTCTTGAGCAGCAATCTGGTGAGAGAGGGGAGGGGATATGCAGGTAAACACCACACAGGGAACAACCAGGCTATAATGTGCACACCATGCTTCAAGACTGAGGACAAGATGAGATGAAATCCTATCAGAGATGTTCAGAACCTTTGACAATTCTGGAAAAACACCCACTTCCTGTCCTTGTTCCCCACCCCTCCCACTTCCCTGCTCTGCCACACACACACAGAGTTTGCCTGTGGGATTTTTCCACTCATGGGCCACTGCTCAATGCACCAGCTTAGCTATGGGCAGGAGAAATGATTTGCACTCATCAATCACCCAGTTACAAACTTCTGCTTTTGAACTGTAGGACACTTTTGAGCTTGATCTATACGGGTTATACTGAGCTAAAAATGAACTTTAATTTCTGTTAAACTCCACTAGTGCTTTTTATAAACCACAGCTTAACTTTCCCTTTCAACCTCTAACACCTAATTTCCTCAAAAGTTTCTCAGGAGGAACTTTAATCTTTCAGAAGTCCCAAGAAATATTTCCTACTTACTATCTACTATATTCTACCCACTTTCTACCAGTTCCTTGTAAAACATAACATAGGAAACCTCTGGGAAATAACAAGTGAGCTAATGGTTGTCAGGGGCAAATGTGGGAATTTTCTCTGAAAACTTCCTAAAATGTTGTCAGGCCTACTGTACTATTACAGAATATTTCATCTGGACATTTGGTAACCCAAGGTCTTAAATCTTGGGGACAGAAAAGGGTGAAATTGCCATGGAAGGAGCATGAGGAAGAACTTGCAATGCTGCTTGAGATAGCTGCAGCAGCAGCAATTGTGACCTTGGGACTCCATTAGGGAAGTGAGAGACACAGAGAAGGAGTAGGTGGGGAAAGCAAGAGGCCTGTAAATATCTGAGGATCCATTCAAAGTGATTGGAGGGAGGGAAGGTGAGAAGAAAGAATAAAAACTTTTTAATGCAGATAAGGAAGAAGGCAGAATGGGAGTAGTAGTCTTCAATTAAAAAAAAAAAAAAAAAGAGAAAAAAAAATTTGTGGAAGAAGAAAAGGAAAACACCTGAGGTGTAACACAGTCACTTGATGGGCACCTATGCTGGCTCTCAGCACTAAGTGGAGATTACATACCTTTTTCAAGTACCAGAGAGAAAGGTAGGAGACAGGCAACAAGAACAGAAGGAAATGGGTGGAGGTAAAATAAAGAAACACACATGGAGTGCCAGTGTTCTGTGGACAGTTTGACCTTGCAATAATAAAAAAAAAGAAAAAAAAGTGTGTGACTGTTGCTAAACTTCACAGCGGCTGCTGTTCCTCTGTAGAAATAAAAATGCTATTTGTGCATGTCACAAACTGTCCTTTGAAATGTGTATTTTGAGAGTTCAGTAGACTCAGTGTCTGTGGACCTATACCTACATCTATCAAAATGAAACCTGGTCTTCACCCATCATCCATGGAGCTGGAAAACAACATATCTTCAAAGATGTTATGACTGTTTTTGGGTGGGCTGCAGTCCTTTGTGAATATAAAACTAAGTAAAACTATATGCTCTTCTTTCTCTGTTAGTCACTGAAAATGGCACACAGATTACTAACACAGGGTCAGGTCTTCAGCCGTTCAGGCCAAAGTCCCACTGAAATAAGGTTAATGAAATAACTCATCTGGCCTACTGTTCTTCTGCCTATTCCTTTCAGAAATCAAGCCATTGTGCCTGTAAGTCTGTGAAGTAATATCTGGAAAGTATTAATGACAGCATATAGAAGAATCCCAGGTAAATTTTATACTTTGAAGACAGACCACAGGGGAGCTCATCTCTCCGAGGTCAGAAGGACTCTCAAAACACAACACAGTGTATTTGTCAAAAGGAAGAAAACACTTCTGTCTGAAATAGCAGTTCCGTCACATAAAAATGCATAGTGGAAATACCAAAAAATCTTAGTGTAACACTGTTCTTTAAAACTGTTCATGTGACAACAACTAAAATGTTCTTCTTTCAGAATACATCTGTTCAACTAAATATCCTACTGGGGTTTTTCAGTAATTACTTCCAGGAAGAGATTTTTAGACCATTTCAATAAACAACTTAAGCTTTGACCACTTGTTACATTACATATTTTTATGGTTTTGAGCATCCTAGGGGGATGACATAGATAATTTCTTATGCTTTCTTGTCTCTAGAAAAATCATCCTACTTTCTTAAACAGAGAACAGGGATCCCTTCATTGAGCCCCCCCCAATGCTAATTTACAGATCAGCTGTATGCACTACAGATGTCTTGGGAAATGAGTGTCTGTGTAGAACTTAAAGCATTGGGTTTAACATAGTAAACCCTAAACAGAGTGATCACTTCTCACCTGTGAAGCCACTGCTGTGTCTGTCTCAAGTGCTTGCTAACCATTTCTGTTGGGAACCTACCTGCATTGGCTTTTTTTTTCTTGCAATAGTCTGAAATATCTCAGGTTTATTGTCTTATAACACAGTGTTCTTCAGTGGACTTGTCAGAAGCATTGAAGTACACAAGATCAAGATCCGGGGTTTCAGGAGGATTACACACTCTATTTTTAATATAAATTCAATTACAATTCAATCGGTTATATAAACAAGAAAGAAAAGTGTACCACTAAGGTATTGCAAGTAATTTTCTACAGAAAAGCAGGAGGGAGAAATTGCTGCCACATAGACCAGAAAAGAAAATCATTTTAGGGTTAAAGCTTTCTAAATAAATGATGAATAACAACAACATTTAGATGCAGCATACATAAGTCACCAGGCTGAGTATACGGAAAATAGATAGTGGTATTCCACCTGCCTCTGCATGAGATTGACCAAACTGTTAGCATTGAGAGGGTAAATGCAAAAAGGTAATGGTTCAGGTGTTGCCAGATAGTTTCATGCAGGCCTACTGAAGGTGCAAACCTAAGATTTGTAAACTCACATAAAATGTCCACCTGAAATCAATGTAAGCCTTCACAAAAATTAAATAGAGTATTGGTCAATTTGGATTACTGTTTTACCTTAAAATGGACCATTTTCTCTTTGTGCCATGTACATCAGGAAGCTCTGTAGCATGGACTGGTAACTAAGGTAGGTATTAATGAAAAAAATAATGAAAAATACTGTTTTGGGGAGTAAAGATTCTTCTAGTTTGGAAACTGGCATTACCAGTTGTCACAATAAGAACTGAGCCTAGAAATGAAAATCAATGTGCACAGTTTTAATATCTTATATGGAAATGCATCACAATTTTTTCAGAATTACAAAAAAAAAGCACATTTTCTTACAAAAATTTGTGTACTGCATCAGGCAGCTGGAATTTTATATAGAATTTTTCTGGATATAATAAACAGCATAGGTGGATTGTTCGTAGTTTGCACTTCTGAGGAAGAGGCCTATGACTTCTTAGCAATCATTTCTTGGGAATAGTTATTGATTTTGAATTGTTCCATCATTTTTAATTGATGGGTTATAAAGGATTTGCACAATACACTGACCTTTTTATATGAAACAGATGCAGTTTTGTTGCATAAAAAAATGAACCCAAGTGATAGCAAATGCAATTGTATCTGACATACAAGCATATGACTCTTTTAGCTAGTTATATTGCAAAGAAATACAATTTGCATGTCAGTGGGGTCAAGTGAAGCCACCAAATCCAAAGCAATTACTGTACTCTTGCAGGATTCTATACTATTAAAATAGGGAAGTTGGAGGAAAGCACAATTAATTTAACAATACCAAAATGCTTTTTATGGGGATTTTAATTGTGTCTAAGATTCCATGATAATGTAAGAAATCACAAGATCAGATAATGAACACTTTTTATTTTAAAAAAGTTTTGATATTAGAAGTTGTAAAACACCATCAATCTTCCCTTTGCAGTCTTGGTTTGGACTCTCCCCCATGAAATGGCACATTAAAGATGGTTGGAAGCATTCAACCAAAAAAGGAACATGGGTTTTGTAAGAAAAGTTTTGGGGTTTTTGACCAGCTCTAGTTAACATTCATTGCAGATGCAATATTTTCAAAGCTGTTTCCTGAAAAGAGAGGCTATTCACCAACACAGTGATAGACAGTTGTATTTTGTTTCAATAAAGCAAATGTAAATACCATAAAGAAGCCACAGTTATAACACTTCAAGAAATTTGGGATACATGTAATATAACACACTTTCCACCACAAAAATTAATAGAATAACTTAGGCTAGCAAAAGCCCCCTGAGGCCCAACCATCCCTCTGCTCAAAACAGGTCCAATTACTTCAGTCTGCTTGGGAACATGTTCAGCTGAGTTTCAACCCTCTCCAAGGACAGAGATTCCACAAACAGGTTGCTTCACGGATTCGGGGCCCTGTGGATAGGAGAATGAATTGAGACTTTAAATCCATTTCCAGTGGTCTTAAATTCCTTGTTACAAGAGTTTAAGAGTTACCTACTCTCCTAGGTGACCTTGGATGATTCAGTTTCTCCACTTGCAAGCCTATAATTATTATTCGAAACTCCTGCCTAATTATATTATTGCATTATAAACACTGTCTAAACAACAATATATTCAAAGATGCTATCACTGCAAAGTAAATGTTTTAAAGTCCTTGGTTCCATGGGAAGAATGAAGCTAAGGAAATAGGGCATTTTACATAAACCAGCAGAATATACTTTAAACTCTTACAGCAGCCTCTACACATTGAGGCCTAAACTATTGGCATCTTCAGCTCCTGGCTTTTTTACCAGTGACTTTGTTCAGGGTCCACAGTTCTCACCCAATATTGGTACCCTTTTCATCATGTTCTCGGGGTTTAAGTTAATGACCAGAATGGTTTCATTTTGGTTACCTCATTTTCAGATTTTATATGAAAATTATCCATTTTTTTTCCTCCACATTAAACTGTAGGTATTGTCTTTCTGCCCAGAATGCCAAATCCTTGCATGACATCCTCATCAGGAGTAGTGCATGTAATGACTGATTCCTATTTTTATGATCAACAACCTTTGCTTAGAAACTCAGAAGGTAATTCATGCTGTTGAGGACATAGCCATCTTCTTTATGCTGCTTATGGTAATTTACATTCTGATCTGATAAAAAGTTTCATACACAATATATCTGTACAGAATATTAACTGTATTCTTCCTCCCATCAGCACCTCTTAAGACTATGAAGGTGAAAAATCCAAAGTAGGGAGAACCCAGTTTCAGACACTTTTGCTTCTGCTGGCATTTTGTTTAAAGATATGTCCTTGAACTTCTTCATGTGTCATCTGAATCCTTTTTTTCCAGATACATTTGAATCACCATAAATTTGCAACATCATGGCCCAGGAATTAGACATTACAGTACCCAACAGGAGGAAACTGAGTTTAGTTCACCTGTCACCAGTGTATCTCATTCACATAGCACCCAACTGAGTTCTCAAGGGACATGTAGCTCTCCACCTGCAGTGTTTGAGACAGTGACCTCTGAAATCATAGAGCTTTTAGGTTAAGAATGCCACAAGATTTGAAGTCCTGTAGATGCTACACTTCTTTCTGACTGTCATTGCGTATGGCTTTCTCACATCCCATATCCCCATTTGGGCTGTGACCACTCAAGGAATGATAGTCAGATGTCTGAAACAGGGGATTTTTCCAAAATGAAGCAAAAAAAGATGATACATCATTTAAAAACTCCCAAGAGTGGGACCACAGGACTGCTTCATTGCCATCTCTTCCTCAGCACTCTTGAACAAACCCACCATGTTCAGTTTCTGACCTTTGACATTCAGATGCTAAACCATCCATAGCTCATCAAGGCTTAGCACAGGATCTGAAAAGGCTTCCGCAGCCCTTCATCCGTAAAGACAGTGAAACAGCACATTATTTACACTGGTTGCACTTGCAGGATTTATTAACGTTGCACCCCGCATAGGCAGACTTGGATGCGGCATAGAGATCCTTTTAGGATCCTGGTGCACTGACATCTGTTGCTGGTATCAGAAATGAAGGGACGCCACAGGGCTGGCCATCAGAGATCCGACGTCGGCACACCTACCCCGTAACGCAGCCGGGCGGGGGCAGGCCACCGGCGTGTGACAGGGCGAGGAGCCCAGGTGGGTTTTACCTGCCGGGAAAACGCCTCCACCCACAGGCTCCCCGGGGAGCGGAGCCCTCCAGAGGAGCACAGCGACATGAGCCGCAGGACCGCCGGGGAGCGGAGCCGGGCCGGGCCGGGCCGCCCTCCTTTGGGAGCTCTATGCTGCTGGTGTTCGGGGCTGGCGGGTTAGCACAGCCGCGGGGACAGCAAAAAATTATACACGGTTAACTGAATCGAGAACGGCAGATGGAGGAATACTGAGCCGCGAAGGTAGGGAAGAAGTAGTGGAAGAGCATAGACCCGAGGAAGCTGAGGGGGCGGTTGTTCGACGCAGCCATGGATGCTTTAGCTGAAGTTACACAGGCCCTCTCTGCCTCCTAGGCACAGGGGAGGGGGAAGAGTGTTCTGTGGCCTGAGTCAGGTAGGATCATTCGGTAATTCAGGTTGGAAGGGACTTGAGCAGACCTCCAGGCCAAACTCCTTCTCAAAGCAGGGTCAGCCATAACCCAGGCTACTCAGGGCTTTATCCGGTTGGATCTTGAAAGCTTCTAAAGATATTGCACCGCTTCTCAGGGTGTTCAGTGCTACTTCTTGACAGACCTCGTGAGGATAAAGATTTGTTTTGCATACAGGGCTGAGTCTCTCCTGTTTCAGTCTTTGTTATTTCATCTGCCCATTGTGTACTCCTGTGAAGTGTCTGGTTCAGTCGTTTTGACTGAACCTTCTTTTTCTGTCCCTAGAGGTTCTGTTCTCCAGCTGAATAAACCCACTTCCCTGAGCTGTTTCTCACACAGGGCCCGTGCTCCAGCCCCCAGCCGTCTTGGTAGCCTATGCTAAACTCAGTCCAGTTTATCAATGTCTTTGTTGTATGGGGGGACCAAAACTGGAGCGAGTGCTCTAGGTAGGATCTAAAGTACTGAATAAAGGGGACTGAACACTTCCTTCCATCTACTGCCTACAGTCCTGCTAGTACAGCCCAGGATGCAGTTTGCCACCCTTGCTGTCAGGGCACATTGCTGGCTCCTGTTCAGTTTATTGTCTTATGGAGACCCCCAGGGCCATTTCTCAGCCAGTCACCAGCATTTGTCACTGCAAGGTGCACTTCCCTCCCTGCTGCGGGGCTTTGCATGTGTCCTCGTTATTTTGTAAGGTTTCTGTGTGGCAGCTCTGCCCTGGAACACAGAGACTATGCCCCCCAGTTTGTTGTCATCTGCAAACATGATGAGAAAACATTCCATCCTCTTGCTTGTTCATTGATGAAGATGTTAAATAGATAGACACGTTTTGCATAAAAGAGCACTTACAAATTTAGAATAAGTTTGCTGCCCACTGTTAGCAGTATTGAGATGAAATACTTCATAAATTCTACAGAGTATCTTCATTTTATAGTTAGAGCATTATAATTGCAAAATGTTTGTCAGAACCCTCCCTTCAGGTAGTTTTCCTGGAATGTTTTCTAGGCTGTGTTTTATTAAATTTATCAAATTTATTAAGTTTTTTTCATTTTTATTTATAGACATATAGATATATATCTATATACATAGATTCTGTATTGGCTCCTGTAACAGTTCTGTCCTGTGAATGTGTTACAGCACAGTGTGATGCTTAGGCATAAAGACTTTTAAAAAGATAGTTTCTTAGTGAAGAGTGGATTTCCCCATTGAAAAGAATCACATACACCAATTCAGGTGTGACCAGTTCTCCTGAGAGCTCTTGGTGCTCCAGTCACTTCAGTGGGGATCACAAACTGTGTTTGCACACTGTATGATTTACCAGGAGAGGGAGGAAAACATATGTTGATGTCAGTCAGACTGCACTGCAGACACCTGTGTCGGGCATGTTAGTGTTGGGTGTAAATGCACTCACTGTTGGATGGGGAGTACAGAACTTCTTTTCTTAGAGGCTTTTTCCCCTTACAGTTAGTAGGATCATAGAATCAAGGAATAGTTTGGGTTGGAAGGGACCTTTAAAGGCCAACCCCTGCAGCAAGCAGGGACGTCTTTAACTAGACCAGGTTGCTCAGAGCCCTGTCCAGCCTGGTCTTGAATGTTTCCAGGGATGGGGCATCTACCACTTTCCTGGGCAACCTGTTGCAGTGTTTTGCAATCCTTACTGTAAAAAAATTCTTCCTTATATCTAGTGTAAATTTACCCTCTTTAAGTTTAAAACCCTTACCCCTTGTCCTATTGGAACAGGTCTTACTAAAAAATCTTTCTTACAAGACACCTTTAAATACAGAAAGGCCACCATGAGGTCTCCCTGGAGCCCTCTCTTCTCCAGGCTGAATCATAGAATGGTTTGGGTT
>QWTY01033774.1:0-23316 GCA_008033365.1 Pseudorectes ferrugineus
AGTGTATTTGTTATCCCAGCCTTGTGGAGGATTTAAGCAGCCTATGCTGGGACTGTGGGGAAGGGGCCAGGGCCATGGCCCCGGGAGGGACATTCCCACTGAAGGGGCACGCAGCTGTTCGGGACAGAGCTGGTGGTGGCGGGCCGATGGCGGGAGAGCTGAGGCCGGGGGACCCCCTGCGGTGAGGCCGTGTGGGGCTGTGGCCTGACGCCATTTTGCTTCAAAGCCTGAAGCCCTCGGCCCTGAGGCACCGACCATGAGGGGCTGCTGTGGAGCGGGGGCCGCGCACGGAGCCTCGGCAGGGCTGGCACTGACTCAGCCTCCAGGGAGCTCAGGCACTGCAGCCCGGTGACTTCATCCTCTGGAAATAGCAACGAAGGAGGAACCATCTCTGTCACCACCATACCCGTACAGACACACAGGCACTGGCTGCTGCCTGCACTGCTGCCTGCACCCGGCCCCAGCACGGTAGCTAGGTGAGCTCCAGGGCAGGAGCAGTCCCTCCGGTCTTGCCCCCAGCACGGACACGGCTGGAGCTGCTCCACACAGGACACCACAGGATGGGGCTCCGTGGCTGCACAGGGCTGCTGGCGTTTGGCAGCTGGCAGCCCCACAGGGACAAGGCACGATGCTGCTGCAGGAGTCGGTGAAGTCAAAGTGTGTCAAGGCCAGTGAGGTCACAGCTGTATCACCCCACCTGCTCATACAGCAAAGACAATACAATGTGCACTCAGCCAATTATGGCTCCTTGCCTAAAATGTGTATTCCCGAAAAGGCACCTGATTCCCTGCGAAGGCTTCTAGGGAAAATGACTCCTGCAGTTCCCCTGGTTGCAAAGTAAAGCAAAGCCTTGGCAGCAGCTGGCAGTGGCCGTCTCAGGTAACAGGGGCCCTCACTCATCACTGGTGAGCTGAGTCTTCCTCAGGTTTGTGCTGGGGGCAGCACAGAGCAACCCCTGAACATCCTAACTGTGGCTCTGCCACAATGGCCAGGGATGTTGGAGCTCCCATGGAGGCACCCTGTGGGTATCCAGTCTGGGGTTTTCCAGGGAAACAGTGCAGGGACAGGACTTGTGGCACGGGGGCCAGTGTGAAGGGCTGGTGTGGGCACAAGGCAGGTGTCCCACAGGCACCAGTCCCTGCATCCACCTGCCTTGTCAGTCTTGGCAGCCCTTTGCTGGCTGCTGCAGGACAGGCTGGCAGCACGATGCCTCAACTGTGGTGAGAAAAACCCTCCCCAGCCCACATCCCCACGCGGGGGCAAGCCCATGGCACAGGCCAGCACCTGCCCCCTCCAGCATCGCTGTGGAGCTTTCAGGGGTTAAAGCATCTCTCCAGACAGGTTTGGAGAAGGGCTGTAGGACTTCACTGGATTGTGAGGGGCAGAGAAGGCACAGAGGGCTCCAGGAGGGGCTGGGATTGATCAATCTGCCCAAGGGAGGAGGAAGAGGAGTGGGGATCAGGGCAGCTTCCTAGGCCCCTCTACCATTCCTGACGCCACAAAGAGGCCAAATCTTCCCTTTTATACAGAAAAAAGGCTCATCAGCAATCACAGCAGGCTGGGTTTGACAGCTCATAACTTAATGGCTTTTAAAAAATAGCCACAGCCTGTTTTAAACACTGGTCAAGGTCTCCTCTGCCCTTCCCCCTGGAAAGCCTTCCCAGCTCTCACTTTTCTGGTATTAGATACTTTCCCTAATCTTTGGCTTTCATTTATTAATGGCTAATTATATCTATTTGCTTTAGTGCCAACATTGTCCTTTAGCTTGAATAGCTTTTTTGCCTCCCTAATGTTTGCTTCCCAGCACTATTTATAGGCAGCAATTGTATCCCCCCGCAGCCACTGTTGTGTTTGGCTACACGGGCTCTGAGCCTTTGGCCTCCTCAAACAGCCCTCCTGCCTCCCTCAGTGTCCCCCTCACGAGTGGAGGGGGTCACATGGGCCCCCAGCCAGTGCCTGGCTCTGGGAGAAACCAGTTGGGTGTCAGCACTGGCCATGATGCTTTTGGGTCAGGAACCTGGGGGCAGAGCCGTGTGTCCCCAGGGAGTCCTGTGGGGTTATTTTTTTAGGCAGCCCCGTGGGGTTATTTTTTTAGGCAAAGGCAGGAATCACTCCAGGCTCCTGTTTGCCTTCCCTGTCCCTCCTTCCACATTTCTCTGGGGGGAGAGGAGCGCCCGGCAGCACAGCCCACCAAGGCAGCGCGGGAAGGCGTGTGATTCCTCTCTGCACTTTCATCCCGGGATGAAAGGGATGATAGAAAACATTTGTTTTTGTGATAAAAGCAATTGACCCGGGAGGAATCCGCTTCCCCAGGGTGGCCTGCAGCAAATCGTGGAGATAAGGCACAACAGGCAGCAAACACCAAGTGCTTCCAAGCCTCGGAGCAGCTGCAGAGCAAATCCCTCCCTGCGTGGAAGGAAACCCACACTGGGCTTCCACAGCTGCTCCCAAGCCCAGACAACACGACCAGGGTTGGTTTTAGTGGATTTTGTTGGGAACGGGAAGGTCTGCAGAGGAGGACACTGTTTATTTTTTTTTTTTTAATGAATGGCCAGATTTTTTTCATTGGAGACATCTTCGCCACAGATCTCAGCCGAGCTTTTAATAGATGGGTTCCTCGCCAGCGGCAATTGCAAATTGATTGCAGCAGAAATGGCAAGTGAAGACAAATATAGTGCAGGCTGCCTGCAGGGAGAGTGCGCGGAGGAAACTTCGGATGCTATTTTTGGTGTTTTGTCTCCACTGCTTACAGTATTTCTAATCTTTGGTTTTCCTTAAAAAACTGTTTGGGGTTAGGATTTTTTTTTTTTTTTAATTTTGAGAGGTTAAAAAAAGTTCCATTCTCTGGAGAGAGTGTTGGGTGCCATGTCCATGCCCAGCTCTGTGGAGCTGCTGGGTGCTCTGGCCTTGGTTGGTCTGGCAGGAGGGTGAACTGGCGCTGCTGCTGCTGCCTCCATCCCCTCCACTGGGACCAGAACCAGGCCTGTCTCACTCCCAGGAGCTGTGCAGGGGCTGACACGGAGCCAAACCCTGATTTCACCCCGATCCATGGGAACCTCGTGGGGGGTGCAGGAAAGTACAGCACTCTGGCTCATAAAGAAAGGAAATTCTCCCACGCTGCTGAGCCATGGCTGCACCACAGGGGCTGGCAGCAGCAGCCCCAGCACTGCAGTGATCTGCACTGCTCAGCACCAATGCACCGAGTTGCCCTTGGTCCCAGCCAGCTCCAGGAGCTGCAGCAGCCAGAGGCTCCTGAAACACAGGGAGACCCAGGAGGGTGCTGAGGTGAAGCGCTTGACCTGGAGGGTGTCAGCTCAGGACTGCAAAATCATAAATCAAGGTGTGACCAAGAGTGCGTGTGCTAGAGTCCAGCTGCAGGGAGACCAGGAGGAGGGTGCTGGGAGTCACTCAGGTTACTTGGCAGAGCAGGAAAACACTCCAAGTTATTGCTGGGCTTGGGGAGCCACAGCTGGGTGACACTGGAGTGATGTTAAGGGCTGATAGCCTGACCTTCTGACCAGGGGATGGTCAGGACATGGTGGCAGATTGAGGCACAGTCCAAGGACGAAAAGCAGAGGTTTCTCACTGACACGTTGTGTCCATGGGTGTGAGAGATAAGGCTCTGGTTAGAAATAAAGCAGCAGAAATGCTCATAAAAGTGATAAGCAAGAATGGGGAAAATCTGGGTTTAACTACAGAACAGTGAAATAAAAGCAGCTCACAGCAGGGCTGGCTGTGACCACATGGCCAGTGTCCACCTGGCAGTCTGGGATGTTTGCAGCAGCAGCTCAGGGGAGACCAGATCAGCATCTGGCAGCATTTCGGACCATGGGATAGGGTTTATTTGCTGCATAGGCGGCTTCCTGGTATGAGAAGCCCCACATGTTCTTCTGCCATCTTTTTAAACATCCCTATTTGTGCAGACCCTATTTTGCCTCGATTTGATCAAGCTGCAATCTGGCATTCACTAAAAAATCCCTCTGTTTCCCATGCTTGCCTTTAAACACTGTAAAAGGCCCCTCTCCACCAGCATGCTGGATGATGCTGGCATTGGAATAAAGACAGCAAAAATGGGAAAAAGAAATTGTTCATCAGTGGCTCGGTGAGCCCTTTAGCAGAGGGCACCTGTGGCCCTGTCACACCCGGCCAGGCTGAGGTTGCATGTCCAGCACAGCCCAAGGCTTGTACTCAGATGCTCAGCATTGCCCACCATGAGCCAGGGTGAGCTGTGGCTGCTGACCACCCCGGAAAGAAAAAAACACTTTTTAAAAAATTTTTAAAAACTTTTAAAATGTTTTTAAGGCAGTCACTATCATCCACCTCTGATAACTCTGTACCAGCCACCCGGCCTGCAGTGCTTGTGCCCACAGCCCTGCTGCAGGCAGGATCAGGATCCCAGTGCCCCACAGTGCTGCCTGTCCTGCCCCGCTGGGCACCTCTGGGAGAAGGGGCTGAGTGCCAAAGCAGGCACATACCCTCTGCCTGGGGTTTCCCAGCTGGGAAGGTTTTCAGCTGGCCTTGCTGGGGCTGGAATGTGCAGATGTACCAGGGAGAAGCACAGCAGTGCTTGGGAGCAGTCCAAGGTAAATGCATTTGGTGCCACACGCATCTGCCCGGCTCCGCCACTGGCACAGGCACTGGCACGGGAACTGCACCACTGCAGGGCGAGGCTGTTGACCAGACAAACCCCTTTTTGGGGCTGCAAAGGTCTCAGGGGCAGCACACGTCAGCTCAGCCCCCCCAGGAGGTTATTTCGCAAGAGAAGGCAGCTTGTGGAGGAGGTTTTTGTGGCTGGGGATCAAAGTCCCTGGCAGCCGCCCAGATTCCCAGTATTTAGCTGTTTCACAGCCCGGGTCTGCAGCTGGGTTTGTGTGCCAGGCCGCGGCAGGAGGCGGCAGGGAGGGGGAGCCCAGGGCTTACAGGGGGAGGAGGGCTTGGCTATGCCAATGCTGGGATGCTGGGGTCAGCCCTCTTGCCTCTCCCCAGGAAACATGGAAATGGTGGTCAAGCCCCATGGCCACCCCTGGGAAGGGCAGATGGGAGGCAGGGATGCTTGGGAAAGGGGCTGACAGTGAACAGGATTCCCAATCTCAACAGTCACAGGGAAGCAGCTTTTCTTTGTCCAGCAATGGAGGTATCGTGTCCAGGTCCTGCAGCATCCCAGCTAGTGGGAGCATGGCTGGACCTTCCCTGTCCTGATTTGGGCAATGCCAGTCTCACCCCAGGCAATAATCGTGCTTTCTCCATCCTGCTCCGTATCTGTCAGTCCTGGGCTGTCTCCCGGTCCCCGGTGCTCCCAGGGTCTCAGCTGAATAAGCACATTTTTCACCATGTTTGTGGCTGCAGACCTTGTGGAGCTCTGGGAGGAGGCAGGCAGGGACACAAGGAAGACGTCAACTGACTTTTACAGCTTTGATTAGTTAAGAGCATATATTTACATAGTGAATAACCTGGAGGGTCACATTTTAAGACACTGATGTATTTCCCCCTCCCAGGCAAACAGCGTGCTTATCCCCGCCGGGTCTGTGGGGTGGGACACAGAGCTCGGCTCCCTTGCCAGCCCCACTCCCAGTGCAGACAAGCAAACCATAACACCACCCACCCCACCTTGCCAGGACTAAGTAAATGTTCCTGGTTTCTCCTCTGCCCATCACAGTGAGGCTTTTCCCAGGTCTGGTCTTGCAGGGGTGTAGTTGGTGCTCCCTCCCTTGTCTATCTCTGTTGGTTTTCCATTTCATCCGGCCGTATTTCCATAGCCAGCTGTTTCGGGTGGGGGGTGTCGGCTGTCACCTCCCAGTGACTGTAAGTGGCAGCAAAGGGCTGGGTGTCACCCGCCATTCCCATCGCAATCCGGGGCTGAGGGAGCACGGCTCGCCCACACTACCGCTAATCCCGCCCACGTCGCTGCCGGACACTGCCAGCAGACACTGGGCTGGCAAGAAACCAGGCTGGCACTTGCCATAAAAAAGGGTAGAAAACTGTCAGGTTTGGGGCCAGGAGCTGTTCCTGCTGTATTGTTATTGGCAATCTCTGTTATAAGGAAAAACAACAAAATTAAGAATAGATGTAAAGAGCAATGTAGTTTTTTCTCCGTCCAGCTGAGCTGTCAAGAATAAATCACTGGGTATTTTTGCAAACACTTGGCGAGGCTGGGGAAATCTGCTGGGAGCCGGAGCGCTCAGGTCAGGGCTGTCCTGCCAAGAGATGATTACAGCCTGTCCTGGGGACAGAGGATCGGGGAACGGGGCCAAGAGGTGTCTCAAGTCCAGGAGTAAGATTACAGGCTGCGGGGTCAGCAAAACCCTCCCGTGCTCTGGGCGGCACCTGAACCCTTTCCAGAAAGGAAACCACCCGGGGCACCACTGGGCCTGGCAAAGGGCCTTTGATGAGGGGCAGGGGGCCTCCAGCAGCCCTGCCAGCAGATGGCAGATGCTCAGGGGAGAACTAATCAGTCAATACGTGGCATTTCTGCCCAGCATTGAGATGAAGGGTCTTGGCTCCTGCCATCACATGTGTCTGGGGGGCACGGTGCTCCCCGGACCCACACCTGGCTGTGTCCCACAACCCTGGGGTTGGAGTGCTGAGAAGTGAACCCCCTGCTCCCGACCCCTTGCCTGGAGTTGCACAGAGGCAAGGTGAACATCTTTGCAGACTGTGACCTCCCCGTCAAAGCACAGATGAAATTTGTAATGTTCCTGTCTTAAAAAAAAGAGTGGCAAGAGTAGGTGAAACATCCAGCTCAGCACAGTGCCTGGAGCCTATTGGAGCAGTTAATCTATAACAAAACAAGTTACACGTTGCTAGAGCTTGGCCTGTTGGGGTTTTTCAGCATCCATGTGTTTTTTCCAAGGGAGAGGGCTCGCACACGCCCCGCTCGCAGGGCACGGCTGCCCTGTTGAGGGATCGGTGCCAGCCTGAGCTCCATTCGGCCCAGGGCCCAGCTCTGCCGCCTCCACACCCCTTCCACACCTTCCCTTAAAATCAGTCCCACAGAGCAACAAGGCCACAGGGAGCAACAGCAGAGCCAAACCAGAGCCACTCAGGGCTTGTACCAAGGGGACACCGTTGGAGGTGGTGCAGGGGTTGTGGCAGAGTGCTGAGGGATGGGGAGCAGGGGGACAGTCCTCTGGTCCCCATCCGTGCCCATCCAGTAAGTGCAGCATCCATCCCATAACCTCCTTACACACAGGCAGGTCCCTGCCAGCACCCCATATCCCAACAGGCTGCAGTACATCCAGGCACAGGCATTTCCCACCAGGTTTAGGCAGTGGTGGAGCTGGCAGTGCTGACCACAGGGAGACTTCCCTGGGAGGACAGCAACAACCTTCACTTCTCTAGCCAATGTCTAAGGGAATCAAAGATTTGTGTAGCTCAGCTTCATGTAAATGTGGGGAAAAGAGAGGAAAATGGGGAAAAATGTGGAACAGGGGTAACAATGAGCTCTACTGATATTGCTGCTGGTGCCCAGGGCAGATCTCACTGACCTGTGATGTGAGGGGTGGAGATCCTTGCACAGCCCAGCTGCTGCCCTTGCCTCTTGGACAGAATTCAAGTGTGGGACCTGCTGCCTGGCTCAGAGGAGATGAGCTTGGTTTTCAGAGCTGACATGCAGAAACCAGAGAAGTTTCCATGAAGCCCTTCACACTGACAGCGTTGGGTGAAGCCCTGGCTCTTGTTACAACTCCTGGGATTTTGGAGTGGCAAAACCATGTGTTAATGCTCACAAACAGGCGCTAGAACAACAGCTTATGTGGGCAGAGGGCTCGGATGTTGTATCTTGAACCAGCCAGGCTCTCTCCCAGGCACCAGCACCAATCCTGCCCCCAGGAAGGAATTACGTCCCAGCCAGCATAGTCAGGCCATGGTATTGCTAGACATGAGCAGCTCACAAAGCCAGTAACTGCTCCTGGCTGTCAGGCTTTGTCTGATTGTGGCACAGCAGAAAGGAAGAGCCAAGGAGAAGAGAAGAAAGGAGAAAAAAAGGGAAAAAGAGAAAAAGAAAAGAGAGAGAAGAGGAAAAAAAAAGGACAAAGAGAAAAGCCAAAAGATGCAAAGGAAAGCAATGGCTAGGGGCAGCACTGCTGCATGATCAGGAAAAGGCTGGAAAAAGTCTTGGGGGGCTCCCACCCCCTGAGAAGGACAGCTGGGCATGCTGCCCATGTCCCATTGCTGCAGCTGCATCTCAGATTATGTTCATTGCACTGAAATAATTTTTCCTTTCAATGCCACAAGCCTGAGCATTGAACAGGCCCAGCGCAGTGCTCAGCAGTGCATGTCCCTGGGCTGGGGCTGGTTTCCAGCAGGAGCTCCCAACTCCATCGCCTGCTGCCCAGGGCAATGCCTGGCAGCCAAGGAGCTCAGCAGCCAGGGAGCTGTGCCCAGGCACTGCTGGTCACAGGCAAGGCAACCCCTGGGCTCCAGCAGCTGGACACAGCTCCAACACCCCACCTGTGTGCAAGCTGTGTCCCACTGCGCCGTTCCAAAGGGCTGTTTTGCATCCATAGTGCAAATGGGAAAAGTGAAGATTAAAAACACTCCCCCCACCCTCTGGCATAGCTGCAAACGCTTCGTCACGCAAACCTCTGTGTAATGGTCACTGTTGTGCTGATTTAACCAGCCCTGTGGGCTGGGTGTCTGCTTGCCAGGCCAGCTGCTGGATTTCTAGGAAACCAAGGGATGAGGCAGGTACTTTTAATGCAGGTTTGTGGGCTGATGTGATCAGATGCAGAGCAGCGGACCAGGACCATGAGTGCTTGGCCACCACCCTGTGCTGTGCTGGGCAGGAGCAAAAGCCCTTGAGCAGGAGAAGCTGCTGCTGCCAAGGCCAGACGTGAGTGAGACATCCACACCCAGTGTCCCGAGCAGCAAAATGAGTCACTGCCCTGTGCCGGCAGCATCCAGCACTGGGACACGCTGGCTCCACACCCCCGTGGGCCTGCTCAGTCCAGCATGGGCGGCTGAGCAAGGTGGGGGCTCTTCTCTTGGCTACACTGCTCAGGATTTCAGCCAGCAGGACCCATGGTGTGGGGTGAATCATGATGCCAGCCCCACGTCTGCCCTGCTCACTTGCATTAGCCTTTGGGTAACAAGCTCTGGGGCACAGAAAGCACTGCCCACCAGCCTGAGCTCCCCACTGCCTGCCTGCCCCTCGGCATCCTCTCCCAGCTGGGCAGGGATGCTGATCTGCACAACATGGCCCTATGGACCAGGCACCACCAAGGCAAATCCCCGGGTGGGGCTCAGCCACAGAATCCCCTCCATGAGCAGTCAAGACACTGCTGAGCATCAGGACAGCCCCCACCGACCCCACAGCATCCTCCAGCCGAGCCCCTGTGGGAACTGGATCTCTCCAGCCAGCGCCTCAGTGTCCACATATCACCGTGGGCCACAGGGAGCCCCTAGAGCTCCTGTGGCAGGAGGAGATTTAGCAGCCCATTGCCTCGGTAACACCCCGTGCCTGCGCTCGGCCGTGCCCGGGGATGCTGCAGCACTTGGTGAGTGATGGGTTTGCATTTGTACAGTGCCTTTTGCCAGAGGGATCTCTGTTAATGCTGCAAATACTTGTGTGGAGGCTACACACATCAGTCACATCACCCCATCTCTGCAACACATCAGGTCCTCCGAGATGGAATCACCCGGGGAATGGTGAAGAGGCACACGCAATTACCCCAGCTGGAGTTTAGTCAATTTGTGGGCAAAACCTCTGCTCTTGTGAAGCTGCCCAGAAAGTTTTGACTGTCACACATCTTCAGGACACGCCTTTCTGACCTGAAAGCCATCAGACAGGACCAGGTATTGCATTTGTCTCCAGAAAAGCAGAGATTACTCTTAAGTCTTCAGAAATTACCAAATTTGAACTGACGTTGGGATGTATTTCTATGCAGATGAGCCTTTGGTAAGTCCAGCACTCACAAGTAAGGTGCAGCCAGGTCTTGGCATCAACCACTATCACAGATCTGTCTCACAAAATACATGCAGCTATTCCTGCCCAGACAAACGTGACAATCAGTCCCCTGACCCAGTAAATGCTGTGACCAAGAGGGGTTTCTAATAAAGGCCTGGGGATCACAGCCTGTACAGTACGGACAGCTTTGCTGGATTAGAAACCTGATTAATGGCCTCAGGGGAGATTAGAAATTGCTATTTTGAGAGGGGGTTTTCATAGCAGGCTCTGTGTAATCGCCAGCGCCAGTGGGACAGCCTTATCCTGGCTGTTTTCTGGGGGAGCTGACACTTCTGGGAGCCCTGGGAGGCCAGGCCAGGGAGAAACATTTGTCTCTGCTAATAGCTATGTTTATGTTTGCAGCAGAGCTCATCGCTGGCTGACCACAGCAATTACAGGGGGGAGGCATATTTACATGTTTTAACTTTGAAACACTGAGCAAACAAGGCAAGATAATCATTAACTTCGGGAGCTGTTAACCTTCGGCGTGAATTTTGGCCAGTAAAGGAGAGATCTGCCAGAGCAAGGTCTCTATTTTAGTAAACACTGAAAGAATGACGTGAGAAAGCTTTTGTTTTTGTATATTATGAGTAGGTAATTAAAGGGCATTAATTTGTGTCTCCAGCCTCGATGCTGTGAGAAACTTTTCATTGCAGAAGAGAAGGATAAAGGGGGAAAAAAAGCACTGCTAAAAAAAATCCATTTGCTTCATCAGCTTGGAAGCAGGAGGAGTAGGGGCAGTAAAGCACAGCATTGCTGGAAGGCTGTGGGTCTGCAGCTCATACATGCTCATTTGCTGTTGATTATCACGCCAAAGAAATTGTATTTAGGCCTAAAACTTGCTGCAGGAGCTTAATCAGTAAAGCAGCGATAGTTTAGGAGCAAAGAGCAGCACCTTGTCCTCTGCCCTTGAGGTTCAGGGAGAGGCCATGCTGGCTCCCAGCACAGGGCTGCACACCCAGCCAGGGTGGGAGCACAGTGGCTCCCTCGGGTTGGTTCAGCACTGGATCAAACACCGTGAAATATCCGTCTCATGCCTGACCACAAATCGTTATTGCTGCCCCTCAGGTAACACATTCTGTGGGGGAAAGAAGAGGAACAACAAAAAAGCAAAATTCTGCAGACTTTGGACTGTTATGGGTATCATAAAAAAGTGGGGAATTGAGGAAGGAGGAAGATAAAAGAGGAAGGAAGGAAGGGAAGATAATTTAAGTGGACAAGCAGAAGGAGATTTTCAATCTTATCAGTTATACTTGGTAACAAAGTGGAGCGTGCCAGCCAGTCAATAGTGCTTGTTTGACCATCAGTGGGAAACAGATGACGAATTCATCCATAAGGAGATTATGGCCAGGAACAGCCTCTTGCCCCAACGAGCAGCTGCTGGGAGCTGTGGGTTGCCAGCCCAGCCTGACCTCGGGCAGTGCACAGGAGGCTTCGCTCGCTGCCCAGCACGGGCTGTTCGGGCAGGGGCACATCCTTTCCGCAGGGCACACAAAAAGCAGTGTCATTTGCCATTTAACTCAAGGCATGGAGAGGGAGAGTTTTGGGAGGGGCCTGAAGTGTCACAAAATGTCACCTTTTCCCACGGATTTGCACTTGTGCTTGGGCTGCAGGGCAGGCTGTCAGAGCCTTAGCGATTCAGCTCTTTCCTAGGCAGAGCCACCCTCGCAGCACTCAGCGGACGGTCCTCACCCTCCTGTCCCAGTGCCCCACATACCTTTCACACACGGGCTTTATGGCACTCAGCACGTGCCCCTCTAAGCGGTTTCACGGTGTTCAGCAGTTCCAGTTTAACAGAATGAAGGTTCACTGCGATAACATCAGCAGGTTTCCCCTGCGCATGGCAGAGAATCTATTAATATTTGTTTAGGAAATATATTTGTTTAGGAAAGCCCCCCCAGTCCTCAAAGGCACGTGTTTTACAGCTTCAACCCAGCCCCGAGATGTAGCAATTTCCCCAGGGCCCAATTGCAAAACAAGCTGCTCTGGCCCTTGGCAGCCCTGCTCCCTGTCACAAGATTCCGGACTTCTAGTGGACTTTTAAAGAAAGTTTTGGAAAAAAGTTTGTTTGCACAAGCAATGCACAGAGCTCCTGCAGTTGGGGTTTGGTTTTTTTTCCTTTTAGTGTTGCACCTCTGTGGGAGTGGTTTTATATGATCCCATACTGAAACATTTTGAATAATCTTTTCTGCAGAATAAAGCTTATTTGATTTCGCTTTTAAATGGACAAATACCTCGACTCACAATTCAAACCCAGCTATTAATGCCACTCAACTAACAGCTAAAAAAATCCCAAAACTTCTACCATAATCAGGCAGTTTAATCCACTGGAGTTTTAACTCTGCAACATTTGAAACGTAAGAAAAACATTTCAGATGCCCAATACAGCATTGCTGCTCTGTCGTAAGCTCCAGGTCCCAAACTGGAAGGTTTCACTCATGTTGTAAAACTAATTTAACTTCCATCAGGTGTAAAACAAAGCAGATGATCATACCTGATCATGTCAAAAAGATGTTCTGAAAATTAAATAACATTCACAACCCTTCCTGCACGTACAGGGCGAGCCATGATATTCCATGCCATAATGGACTTTGCATACATGTACGTGTTTTAATGTCAGGATGCAAACTCCATTTTGAAGAAAGGGCTAGTTTGGCCCTGCCATTGTTTTCGCTTGAGCTAGATAGAAATCACTGAAGTCTATTTGGGCAAGAAAGAAAGTTAAGCTATGCTTACTATTAAAATACAGAAATCAGACCATGAAAAATCTACTCATTAATTCATTAAACAATGAAAAACATGTCTGCTTTCTAGAGTGATCTTTACTAAGTAAAATCTTCAGGCAATCAGGTTAGCATAGATTAAACTGCTACCAGGATCACAGAGCACGTCAGCTCCTCGGCTCAAATCTTATTCAGCAATACTACAGAAATGAATGAGTCAAACCCTGAGAACAGCTCAGCCTCCGCTAGAGGAGAAACAGTTAATGCTCATCAGTGCCATGGCTCAGCAGAGCTGCTTCACAGCCAGGAACCACTTTGTCCAGCCTCAGTTAATCCCCAGCTGCTGTGCCTGCTGGAGGTGAGTGCCAGCGGCAGCGCAGGTGCTCCGTCCCTGCTCAGACCCATCTGGGGCAGAGCCAAGGGCAGGGAGCAGAGGAAGAGATAGAAGTGGAAAGAACCTCACGTGGGCAGCGGCCCAAGTGGAGCCCTGTGCAGAGGATAAGCTCAGCTCTAGCTGTGGCTGTTTCCTGGTTCAGGCTACCTGGGCTCTGGCAGTACAGACCTACTGCTGTCCCCCAGTCACAGCCACAGCGCTTCGGGTGTGGGGGAGAACCCTGAACTACACCACGGCCCAGTTACTTAAATTCAACAGGGGCAAAAAGACAACTAATGGTAGGTTCTCAAGCTTTAGATGAGGCACCTGCCCATCCTTGTCCATCTGGAAGTCAGGTATCCTGGTGTTTTCCAGCTGGTAAGACAGAACACTGGAGTTCACATTTCCAGAGTTATTCTGGTAACCCAAGTGCTGACAGTGGTTTTATAGTCCCTCTGATACACCAAAATGTAATGGGATGTTACTATGAACATCTCAAATCTGAAAGATACTTGTTACTTGGGTCTTTATCACTTCAATTATATCCTGTCAAAAGTTAAATTTTTATACAATGAAGACCACACACCTCACATAAAATGCCATTTTATCCCTAGGGTTTGGGCGGTTTTTCAGATCTGGAAAGATCCTTATTTCATGCCCCTAAGACAGCACTTGAATTAGAGAAAGGGTAGCTGGCTATCTTCCATTTTCTCAAGATGGAAATAATATGTTTGATCTTGCATGAACAGCATCCCTATCCCTTTGTGAGATGAAATGATGGATTATTGAAGATGCTGCGTAAGTGTGCACTGAATGACTTCATTCTGAGCCTCAGGCAGTCCAGAGGGATCATACCACTGACAAGACCAATAATCTGATCAGAGGAGCTACAGGAGTTCCTCCCAGCCAAAGCAGAAGGAACAGAGGGAACGCTGTGCTCACAGTGCTTCTCAGGTCTACAGCTGACCAAACTAACACAACAAAAAGTACACCCCCACTTCTTCAATTCCTCTCAAAATTAGTTTTGGGGGGTGTGCAGACTAACTCTCACTGTGCAGAGGTCCCACAATTGGCTCAAAATAGGCAAAAGTCCTAACAGTAGCAACACAAATTTCTGTATTTTGGAAAGATTTGTGAAAGGAAAAAACCCCAAATGCTTTGTGGCAGTCCTAAAACCACATAAAAATCAGATTCAACCAATTTACAAGTTTTTAAGAGCAACTAAGAGCACTGTCTTCTCTCTCTGGCCCTACCAGAGGATAAAGCCTGAGAACTCACTTAGCAAGAAAAGATAGCACAAAACCAACAGGTAACCCAACAAAACAATTGAAAGCTTTTATTGTGATACCTCGAATAGATACAATATAGTGAAACAACAAATGATGTACAGTATTGCTAGGACAAAACAGCAACACAGCCATGTCACCTGTAAAAGAAAGCGTTTTAAAGAGTTTAAGAAACAATGAGGCACAACTCAACTGCCATTTATGACTCATGCTTTAGACCTTAAACCATTTGTAACAGTCCTTTTAAAAGAAACCTCTGAAGCATCTGTTTCTTTTCCATTAAGTGTTTATACTGCTGGTTGGCTTAACATGAGTCTCAGTGAAGTCCAATAAAGTGTCCAAGAAGTTTAACAATAATTTGACAGCTTCTTCCTCTCATGGCCAATATCCAAGGCTGGAGATGACTGAAGTTTGGTCTGTGAGACTGGAGGTCACTGCTGCTGCAATCTGGCTGCTGAGATGAGCGGGCAGGAGGAGCCCTACGAGCGTCACTGGGAGGGAAGTGCATGGCCACCAAACCTGGTACCGCCTTGGGGAACTCTTGCACTGATCCACCAGTGGGAAATACAGATGACCTTTGGTTATGGGCACAGTGGGGACTTGGTCAGAACCTCTGAGGCCAGTTTTTAACTCCAAGAAATGTCATAACCCATATTCCCCCTCCTCTCCCATGGACTGCAAGCACTCAGGCACACCACCCACACTGGTCATTATGCTGGGCCTGGCTACTGGGACATTAAGATGGAGCCATAACAATCTTCCTTCACACAGTTTGCCATTGTACAGCTTACAACCAACAAGGGAAATTCATATCCTGGCCCTTTTAACTGGCAGATAAAATTAAGATTACCAGGCTGCTAAAAGCATACAGCAGGAGTGGTTAGGTTGAGGAGTCAGCAATCCCTCACCAAATTCTGCAGCTGATTTCACAGCAAGTTTGCAATGTGACAGAATTTTTATACATGGCAGCGTTGCCTTTTAGTAATCAAAAAGGTACTTAAAGTAACCAGCCAAAGAAGAACTCTAGGGTTTGGAGGCAGACTCAGTCCTGGAAAACCATTGTTACAACCATTATTTTGGACCTAGACAGAGAATGTGTGGTCAGATTACTAAAGTCACACCAAATTATGATTAATTACTTTAGGACAGGCGTGGCTTTAGAGGTTCAGTGGAAAAAAAACTTTCAATACATGTACATTTTTGCTAGCAAATTCCTATGCATCCCAATGAACATTTCTTCTAAGCCAGCTCATAGTCAGTTCATTTGGTCCAAGAAAGAGCCAGCAAGAAACAAAGGTTCACAAAAGCTTTTTGTTACAGTTTATAAAAAACAAAATACAAAATAAATGTTAAGACCAACAATAAAAATAACCAGTACAAGTAACAAAAGTGCTCAAGTTGGAGGGGAAGTAAACTTGCCCAGAGCAAACACATACAAACTTTAAATATAATCTTCAATATATTACAAAAATTGGTTAGAGGGAAAATGCTTTAGTAAAATTTTTTTTCAAGTAAGTTTATTTTTCTTTCAAATGACTGCTGGAGGGTTCAGTGACCAGACTGACCTCTTCACATCAGCCAGCAGTCATTGCTATCTGGATTCAACTTTCACCAAAACCAATGACAAGAACTCTCTATATCTTTATGAGGGGAGAAAATAATCATTGATGCTGCCAAACAACATGGGAAGAAAATTCACATATTCCCTCAATAGAATGAGCCTCAAGAATTGTTACATGGCAGCATAAAATAGTGATTCTGTACTAGTTCTACTCTGTACTCCTTCTAAGTAACCACTCTTAATAAAAGACCAAAAAGAATATTGCTTTGTTTGGTTCTCTTAAAAGCCATAAACATCACATATAGGTCATTAACTCTTTATGCCAGTAGTCTGAAGCTCTATGTGCTAAGCACTTGAAGTCCCAACCTTTGGCATCAAAGTTAATTAAGGTTTTGGTGAAAATGTCCAGTTTGAAATATAAATAATGCACTGAAGAAAGAGGTTGAATTTCTAAGAATCAGACTGTGTTACAGACAGCATTAGCTTACTAACAAGAGCTAGCCAAACCCCCAATTTTGGAGAGAAAAATCTTTAATACTTTACATATTTTCTTTAATTTCAACTCTCTCTGGAAAAGCAGCCATCACTTTTGCCTTCAGTCCAGTGTACTGCCTCAGCAAGTCTGCAGCCAGGAAATAAGAAAAGCCCAAAGATACACAAACCTCACACAAGCTGTTCACAAGTATCAACATTGCAACAGGACTTAGAAGCCAACACAAACTTTTTGCTGATAGAAGTTTTTGTGCCTTCCTTGTTGGCAACATACATTGCAATGGTGGAAAACAAAATCCCAAGAATTCCAGGTCAAAAAAAGCACAAGACAGGCAACACCCAAGCCCATCTTACGTCAATGACATTGTTAAAAATGAGACCTGATGTGAACACGAAGTAGCAACGTGTAAGCCACAAAATCCAGGTTGAACATGACTGTACCACCTCAGGCCTCTGGACTGAAACCCAACAGCTTGAACTACATCTCTAATTCTTACATTTTTAATTCATGGGTATCAGTCATGACAACATCTGGCAGGCAGTTCAGCCAGCCTGCATCACAAAGAATGTGTACACCTGGGAGAATTCTCTTCTCACTCCTCCTCTCCACAGAAACACTGGAAAGCTGGTTTTAAAGATTCGTATTGCCCCTACCCATTGGCATAATTTTTCATGTCTGACAATTTCTAAAGTGCAGCAGAGTTCAGAAAGCCTATGAGAGAGTCCCAAAAATGGAACAGCAGCAGCAGCACCTGTGACTAATTTCACAGGTGCCATATTAGAATTGTTATTGAGAGAAAGGGATTTCGTATTGCAAGGCTTCTGTATTGTTCAGTTATAGGACTTATGTAGTGTTAAAGGGGTTTTTTTTCCAAACATTTTGTCCTCGAGCATTAAAAGGATTAACATACAAAAAGTCTTTAGAGACTGTTTAATTTGAAAATTAAGTTAGCAAATTTATGTAGAGCGTTTCTTTCACAGTTGCTCAGTTTGCATACACAGATACCAACAGCTCATGTTGTGCATACACTTTCCACAAGCTTCTCTCATTAACTGATTCCATTAAAGAAACAGCATGAGAGCAAAAGAGAAGGTGAGTTTCATATAAATTTTTATTATAAAAAGATACTTGGGGATGATTTAGCCAGCAAACCAGGAAACCCTTTCCCCACTCCCAAATTTTAAAAACTAACTTGCTATTTTATTTTATGAAAAAACAAGTCAAACTTCCCTTCCCTCTTATTACTCCTCCTTTTCCTACAGGTACTATATTAATTTTCATGTCATAGGCTCTGGCCATTTCTCACAAAAATAAATATTTTTGTTCAAATGTAGCAGAAGCAGAAGACTTCAACAAGTTTCCTTGACATCAACCTCTTTGTCCAGTGCATTAGGACTATACAGTTACATGGAACCAGCCATAAAACTTTACTGATGCACAAGTCCCTGTTACTGGCAAAGGTACAGTACCAAAACTTTGTTTTTTCCTAATATACCAACTAATTTTTTTTTTCCAAAATAGAAGATGCATATATTTTTCTGTCTTTTTAATCTTGCAAGCTATAGTTTTATAAATTTTTTATCCAGCAAACTCCTTAGGGAATATGTTGGTCTTAAAGGAACATACTCTATAGCATTATTGATTTTAAATCTTTCTATGTTATTTAATTAAGATACCAAACCTCTGGCATAACCTTTCCTAACAACTTGAGACCTGCTAACTTCAGTCAGTGCAATTGAAATATTTTTTGAAGTGAGCACTGTACCTTTAACCATTTCACCTACAAGATGTACATAGGTTGTGGTACACTCAAATTTAAAAAAGAAATTAATAACTACAATACTGCATCCTCTTCACTGCCAAACACATCAGAAATTGCTACATATAAAAAAGCACCCCATCCCATACATTCTTTCGGACTGCTCAGGTACAGAACTTCTACAGGACTGGAGTGTAGGTGTTTAGGCAAGAAGCATGCACAGCAGAAGTAGCATTAAAGGCATAGGTCAGAGAGAGATGCTAACCAGTAAAATCCGTTTTCAATTAGTGAACTGTTTCTCTAGTCTGAGAGAGTTTAGAAAAAGGTCATCCAAAATGTTCCAAAACAACTGTTCACACAATAATACACGTACAAAAAGAGGGAACTTACACAAGGAGAAAGGCAAACATGGCCTGAAATAGCCACTTACACTACACTACTCATTTGTGAGGTTTCAGAGTTCAGTGATATTCTCAGGGCCACTCTAGCCAAGCTCTTCCTTTACTTTGCATTAGTCTTTGTAAAGCCTGTTCCACAGAATATAGTCCAAACAGAAGGAAAAAGGTTGTGGTTCACTCCCAGCCATTGTCTTTTATCATGTGGGCAAGTTCAATGATAAATTTTCCTTCTTTGTATTTCTGACTGCTCTCAAAAGCATGTTCCTGGAAAGGGGAGGAAAAAAAAAAAATCAAGACAACACTGGATTAAGCTGGGGAAATTAAGTATTTTAAACATCACACTCGCATTAAAAATACAAACCAGGAGCCATTACAGTTAACAATCCATATTGGTTACACCGAGTAAGGGGAGGGAGGGAAGAAAGAGAGGTTGGAAAGCATTGAGAAGGAAACAGAGGCAAACTTCTCCTAAGTGGAATCAGCAGATCTACTGCACAGATCTTGCTGTAGAACTGTCCCTGTTCTCTCTCTGCTTAGGGAATTTTAATGCTTTTTCAAGTGCAGGTTAGGAAATGGCATGTTATGTGTGTTATTTCCTTATTCCCAGAAGTAATGAAAAGAGGGAATGCAAACCTCTTCACAAGCTCTCCTCTATATTCATCATCACAGGGAATGCATTAGGAAAACTTCTAAGATCTTAAGCTACACTGAATCAGTGAAAATCCTACATGCAACACCCAGAATCTAACATTTTCAAAACATCAAACTTGCAACACAGCTGCAAGTGCACAGGTAAATTTTCAAACAACAGAACTGAGTCCACATTGTTTGTAAACAGTGTAATATGCTCAGTACCATTTATTGTAATTAATATTTTTGCTGGATAACCAACTTTTGCAATCCAAGACATTACAATTTCTCCCACCTGGTTTACTGCATATATGCTTGGTAGTCTTGCAAAAAGGTTACCAAATACAGAAATATTAGATAGCTGTAATAGCACCTCTAGCTCATGCTTGATTTGCAGTCCAGAATAAAGTTACTATCTGCTACAGCATTTCTGCAGATGCAAGGAAGCAAGACTATATTAGAGCCTGATGTATACCAGAGCTAGCACCAGAGCTAACTCACCTAAACTATCAGCAAAGGTGCTACTCAATGGCCAACTCAAACATCTGTGCTTCAACATACAAACATTTATTGAGGATTTAAGTGTATTACTTACATATTTCCATCCAAGAGTGGTTTTACAGTTTTCACAATAGATATCTGCTACAGCATGTAAACCTGTCAGAAGAACTCTCTCCTCTGCTGGACCACAGCCCACATTTACCCTGAAAAAAAGGGAGAAATTATATTAACAGCATGAGTGTGTTTCTTTTCTTACTGTTCCCCGCCTTTTGTCCAGCAGACAAAAAATAGTTTAAAAAAAGCACCTAACATTCAATTCTGCAGAAGTAACTTCCTCTGTTACACTGAGCAGAGAGACAGGAAGAAAAAAGGGGTTTGTTTTTTGTTTTTAAGTGGCTGTGGTGTCACTGTTGGTGATACCACTTACTCCCAGCAACACAGACAAGCTAAATAGTTAAACTTCCAGAGAACAGAACACTATGCAGTAACTGGACACTTCTACAGTTTCAGGCTTTTCTTCAAAAACAATTTGAGACCTCTGTAATGGAAGTCTGTACCAGTGAATCAGCACCAACAGCTGAATTTAGAACCAGCTCCAAAATAGCAGCAAGAAAAAAGCCTCATAAATATTTCTTTGCTACAGATCAGCAGACTAAGCGCTGATGAACAAACAGCAATTTCAAAACAAACGATCCCATGAAGGACTGCATCAAGCCAGTTTTTCCACAAATGAGTCTATGCAGAAAACATGAGGCAAGACTAAACCAAGTTTTTAGACAGTTTTAAACAACAGCAAAATTTTGCCATTTTTGCTGTTGTAGTACCAGATTCTTACTATAAGATTTATAGCAGAAACCCCAAGTTGAACAACTACATATTAAAAGAATTTCAAGGATCTGCAATCAAATCCTTTGCAGTTGCAGTTCCATTATCCTGGTCAAAAATAGACCAGGACACTCAACTGCATCTCCTTTTCAAAATGCTGCAACACAAAACACTGCTGAAAAATAAAGACAAAAATGCAATCCTGCATATTAAAAACTTAAAATACACCCATTAACAAATGCAAAGAGCCTTCCATCAAGGGAAGGACGTGCCTAAGATTGCAAATATTAGGCTTGATAAGATCACAGAGACCTTTTGCCTCTAGCACATTTGCAATATTCAAGGTCATTTAAGATGTACCAGGTTTACTGAAACATTAACCTGTAAATGTATCCAACTATCAGACTGGGAAATTCTTTAGACCACAGCAGAGTTGTCTAAAGAAAATTTACAGTCATTCAATACATTGTGACTTCTGGAGTATCTCAGAATGGCAGCTCCCACTCGAGACAGTTACCATTACATACACAAAAGGAATTTCACATTAACACACTCCCCTAATCTTTCAGCTCTCAGCAGAATTACTTAAAATATAAGATAAACTCATATATGTGCAGAGGAATGCTTCAGAATCAGCCCAGTAGCTCTTTAATAACTATTGCTGGTGAGTAAAGCCAGCATTTAAAAGAACAGGGCAAAGTACAGCTACGTTAATTCCTACTGTTTTCCCCTTTGGAAGCATGAAGTTACACTCTGCAGGTGGTGTGCAGAACCATAACCACATACTTACACAGAATTGAAGAGGTAGGCTCGTCCCTGGCTTCCCTGGAAGGACTGCATTAAAAAAAAAAAAGAAATTGCACTTGTTAAACACAAGAAACCCCACCAAACAAAAAAAAAAAAAATAGTTCCAGAAGGGTATGTTAGTAAACATGTAATGATAATACAGATATAAACTATTTCAGATCAATTACTTTATACCAGTTCTTTATAGGAAAGTCTGGTCCGACAAGTTTTCACCTACATTAGATTTTTAGCAATGATTTTATTTTACTTTGTCATGTGCTATTGCTCAAAATCAGACATCCATAATGCAAGCAAAACATAGTTTTTTCCTACCCCTCTGCAAGATATCAATTCTCATTTTCCTAGACATCCTTCATGCTAATTGAAATAATCTGCTTTTAACTCAAAGGGAATTACTCCCATCTCCTCTGTCTTCCCCTGCTGCAGCCAAAAGATGATTTATTTCAATTTCATTGCATCATTTGATATAAGAGCAGTGAAATTCTGGACCAAGCATAAAGCCAGCATACTGCACTCAGGAAATGCATCTGATCAGTTTATAATTCACAGATAAGCTCAGCTTCATTTCAGTAAGACAACTGTTACCATCAAATGCCTGACCACACGCATATGCTTTCCAATCTCTCACATTCCTGATGGATTATGGACAAACGATGACTGTTAGACCTTCTTGGCTGGATCCAAATCAATGTTTTAGTTCACAGCAGTAGCACAGTTGTGAATTAAAACCCCTCATCAGCCACACTTGCTGGGGGCTGGTTTGGGTTGTGGAGCAGTTTCAGTGCCTGGGAACTGCACCTTGGTTCCTTCTGAACCAACTAAAGCAGCAGCTCTTCCATGCACCCAGCAATGTTAATGCAGACACAGAGCTGAACCTGTGATCCGGCTGGGAGCTGCGGACATCCTGGGAGAACTTGTGAGCACACCAGAGCCAGCCACAGGTAAAATATTCAAAACCCGTGTCAGACACTTCACTGCTTTCATCTGGCTCCTGCATTGAATTACTTGGTAATTTAGACACAGCCATTATTTCCCATTCAAACAGGATCACACTGGAACTGAAGTTTTCTTTTTTCTCTCTTCCATACTGAATTCCATTTTTAAAAAAATCTGTAAACTGTCTTAATTTCTTTTTTCTTCCAGCCTTTCCATTCTCTAACCTACTTTCAAAGAAAATTAACTATTTTATCCATGATGCAGAGAAAAGTACAATTGTTTTTAAGAATCCCTGTGGTTCTAGTGTTGAACATCACAGACCAATTTTTCAGAAGCCTGCATTAGATCAACATGGAAGGTTTTTGGAAGGAAAATATCTACCTGAACACTTTTGCATGGTTTTAGTACCATTAGGCATGAAACCATAGGCAGAAGGTCCTTTCTGCAATGGATTCTTCTTCTGACATGTATTTAGTTATATCATTACAAGTCATTTGACACTAAAATAGGTATTTTGCCAGTCTACCAACTAGCAACACAACAGCAGTAATCGTTGTCTTTTAATTACTCAGAACAGTTTGCCAAAAAAAAAAAAACTTGTAAAAGGAAAATGCATATAAATTAACCCTTTTTGATCAGCATTAACCAGATTATATACTGCAATGAAGAATGTTTAAAGAAATCCATGCCTCTGGACTACTTTAGGTAGCAATAGTGGCAGAGTAGTTACATACAGCCCTTACATACTTGTAAAATCTTATATTAAGATGAGAAATTCTACTTAACAGTTTATAGCACTAATACTTTATTATTTTAGCAACCATTTAAAAGAAGTATTGAGAGAACATACTACTGTCCTCCACAACTACTTGAAGGGAGATCGTAGCAAAGTGGGGTCAGTCTCTTCTCCCACCTAACCAGTGACAAGACCAGAGGAAATGGCCTCAGGTTGCACCAGGGGAGGTTTAGGTTGGATACCAGCAAACATTTCTTCACCAGAAGGATCGTCAAGCATTGGAACAGGCTACCCAGGGCAGCAGTGGAGTCACCACAGACACAGATGTGGCACTTGGGAACATGG